>WBMZ01006105.1:0-27397 GCA_013400975.1 Atrichornis clamosus
TGATGTGGCACCCGGCCCGTTTGTCTCCATTTGGTGCCAGCCGGGGCCGCAGGGCTCCCAGCGCGGCTCAGCCCGGCCCAGCACCGCCACGGGGGACTGGCACGGCCAGTGCAACCAAAAGCAGATGTTGATGCCCATTCCCATTCCCAGGGAGAATCCCTGGTCGCTTTGCAGGCAGGGGCTGCCAGCCTGAGATCCGGCAGGGCTGGGGCGATCCCTGGAGAACTCCCTGTCTGTGGCACAGCCTCTGTGTGCCGCGGCGCCTGCCACGTGTCCCAGGGGAGATGGGTGTGGATTTGGGAGCATGGCAAGGCTGGGATCAGGCGGGCTGGCCCAGAGCTCCGTCCAGCTCCCGTGGTCACCCATGGCCACCATCATCCTCCCACAGTGGCCATGCCCAAGCGGGACCGCGCCACCGTGTCCCGCAGGATTCCGGGATGGAACCTCTCCGCTGGAGCTGGGTAATTTCTGATTAAGGATTACTGCACCATCGGCTTCGGTTTGATTGCAAATGTTTTTAATTATATCGTATAAGATCGTGTTATGTAATTGCATTTATCTGATTGAAGCCTTAATTGTAGGATTTCATAATGGTTTGACTGGGTAAATACACCGCCGCGTCTGTTGTCCCCCACCGAAAATTAGGTGCTTCATGTCTTTATTGCATTATCCTGGAGAGGAGCTTAAATTGGGAAGGAAGGAATGAGGAGAGGGAGAAGAAAGGAAAGGCGAGTTCGTCATAGGATCGTGGAATCCTGGAATGCTTTGGGTTGGAAGGGACCTTAAGGATCACGTCGTTCCAACCCCCTGCCATGGACAGGGACACCTTCCACTAGACCAAGTTGCTCTGCCATGGACAGGTACACCTTCTTTCTTCTCCCAATCCCAGAAATCGGGATCCCCTTCCCAGCACAGCCACCTGGGCTCTGGAGGCACCAGCAGCCACTGGAGCTCATCCCAAACATCCCTTCTGGCCGCGCATCCCAGGGGCAGCCGCTCTTCCAAAAGCAGGTGAGGGATTGCAAAAATTCGTATTTCCCTTGATAACAGAACACAGCAAAATAACTGGAAAGCTCTCCACCTTAATTCCCTAAAAAAGGCACTAATGAGCTGCTGGCAAGGGGGGTCTGAGCTGCACCTCCCGCCCTCGGGGGGGTCTCTGCACCGCCCCCCAGCAATCACAGGGAGGTTCGGGGTTTTGTCGGGGCCTTTTTTCCGGCTGTAATCCGCAACATGTGGCTCGCACGGAGCCTCCTGGCTAATGGGTTTAGGATTACGGGAATATGCACAAATCCAGCGGCTCGCTGTCACTCCGCTCGGCGCACTAAGGTGATTTCATTAGGATTTAGGTTTAGAGAAAAGTCTCTCTCTCTCTCTCTCTCCCCCCTCCCCTCTCTCCCCTTAATATTATTTTTATTCAATTACATCAGCAATTCATGAAACTTCAAAGACGTTTCATCAGCGCAACCCGAACGCCGCCGGATCGCGCTTGAAAGGGGGGAAGAGGAGGAAAACATAAGCTGCTGCTTTAATGGAATTACTGAAAGGGGCTTTTTAATTAAAAACAAAGGTTGGGCTGAGGTCTATCCATAATTCAGTGCCGCTGGATGTAATATCTGCCGGTGGTTTAATTTTAATAAATGTATGTATTATTAACGGTGTGATCCATATTTTCCAAGCCCGAGGAAGGCCCGGCTGTTCCCACAGGAAGGGCTGTCGGTGCCACGGGGGGCACGAGGGGACACTCAGTGGCCGCAGGGCAGGGGATGGGGACGGGGATGCTCCCGGTGATGTCCCGGTGCCACAGGAGCTGTCACAGCCCTGAGTTAATTACCAGCAGCACCTGCGTGGGTTATTCAGACAACTCCAGCCCCTCTTTTTGATGATTTCCTCTTAATTAGCCTTTATTAATGAGATGTGACCTCGTCCAGCGTGCTGGTTCCTCGCCACCATCTGCCTGTCCTGCCCCGGGGTGGGACAGGGCTGTCCCCAAGGCCAAGGGCAGCCGGGCAGTGGCCGAGGGGACGATGACACGCACTGATCCAGCTCCTGGCCCTGCTCCCACGGGAGATCCCCATCCCTGAGCAGCTCCGGGGGGATGGCACCCACCCCCCACTCCCTGCCAGGCGCAGCGTGCTAATAAAAACAAATTAACTTGTAGCAGCGTTAATTTTCCCGCATCCATCCATCCCGGCCTCATTACAAGGGCGATCCCAGGAGCCGGGGGTTTGGGCAGATTGTAATGAGGAGCATGCGGTAGTAAAAGTCCTTCTAATAGGATTTATTTACTGTAATTGTGATGCGAGGCTCGGTGCCATCGCTGGGAGGAGGCCACGGCTCCCGGGCTGGAGCACGGATGCAATGGAGGAGCCGGAGATCCATGGGGGACCTGAGGGGTCCCACGGGACCTGGGACACAGGGCAGGGGCTGTCCCAGCAGAGCCACTCCTCTCCCTTGCTCCAGCAGATGTTTCCCAGGTTATGGACACCACATCCCGCTTCCCAAGCATCCCAGCAGGAGCTGCGGGACAGGTCGTGTCATCTGGCACTGCCAGGGATGGGATCACCCGCCACATTTCGGGGTTTCCCACTGGAGCTGGGCTGTGGGAGCTGCTTCCAGGGCCCCGTGCGTGGCACATCTCTATCCTCCTGAACAGAGGCAGCTCGGAAATTTGGGAAGCAAGGCTGCTCCATGGACACAGGGATGGTCGGGCGGTGCCGGGGTCACCACTCCTGCCCGTGGTTTGGATTCTCACGCACGCAGCACCCAGATCCCCCTCTCCCGGCTAATCCCAATGCCAGGATCCGCAGCGGCTCCGCTCCTGCTCCGCCACTCATCCCGAACACTTGGAATGCTTCCTTTTGGGGTACCCGAACCTGCTGGGAGTCCCCAGAGAAGGGAGCGGAGCCGAGAGAGAGCTTTTCTCTCGCTCACACTTCATTATTGTTGCTAAGGAAACCTCTTCCCAGGATCTCGCCTGGAACATGTCTGCCTCGGCGGGGCCGCACATCCATCTCTCCCAAAGTGCCCTGAGAGCCGGAGCCGGCGCAGACAAAGGCGGGGATGGAGGCGGAGGCTGCCCCGGGACCACCGCGGCGGCTTTGAACCGCCCGGCCCGAGCGGGATGCGCCGCGCGGAAAAGTTGTCAGGGATCGTTATACAAGACAAAAAAAAAAAAAAAAAATCCAAATGGCAATTCCCTACCCACCCCCAGCTCCGGTGGGCAGCAGGGCCCCGGGAGTTTGCAGCCGTGGCCACCGGCACGCGGCTCCGAGGGCTGGCACAGCGGCGGGGTGAGCGGGGACACCGGGGTGGATCATCCCGCCCCCGTTTCAGCCCATCATTTATTTTGGTTCCCAGTTTAGGGAGCGGACTGGTGCTCCCGGCCCCGTGTCCCCCCGCCGTTCCCAGCTAATGCTTCCCACTGTAGCGAGACGAGTTCCCATCGTTCAGAATGAGCGATCCCCGCATTGATTTGCAGCTTCCTTTTGATGCAGCAGGAATTTATTCCTCGGGAAAGCGCTTTCTGTAGCCATCAGGGGTTATTGATGGTGTTGAACTCGCTCGCTGCCCTCTGGGCTGCAGCCGGCCCTGGAGTGCCCACGGGATGGAGTGGGGGAACGGGGACACTCTGCATTCAGGGGGATGCAGCCAGGGTCTCCTGGTGTAACCAGTGCCGGGAATTGGGAAAAATATGAACAGGCCCCCAACAGCAACGTGGTGGGCCCAGCACTGATCAAACCTGGTGCTGCTGTGGCACACGTGGCACACGTGGCTCCATCCCTCGGCACGCGGCTGCTCACGCCAAGAGCTCGGTGTCTGTCCCACTCAGCTCTGCAAGACCCCCACGGGGTAGGAGCAGCATCTGAGCACGACTGCCAGATGGGAGCCACCTGGAATGCCCTGCCTGGCACTGCCAGTCCCCTTCTCCGGGTGCTGGTGACTCCTGCAGTGCCCCAGGAATGCTCCCAGAGCCTTGGGAGTGGGATACCCTCTCCCTCCTGGACTGGGTGGTCCCAGAGGAGCACAGGGGCCCATGGCAGCGTGCCAGCCCAGTGCCCTGCATCCTCCAGAACCCCACACCACGCAGGTGCCTTTTGTCCCACCCTTGCCAAGCCACTACCTCCACTTCTCCTCTTTTCCCCCTACATTCCTCATTAAAGAAGACTACAGATTTCCCAGCCTGTCTCCCGGTTTTATATTGAAAAGGCTAAATGATATGCTGACACCTTAATTACACCCCATTGTCACAATGCAGCGTGGCAGTGGTGTGAGTGATATGAGAAGAAAGGGCTGCGGCGTGCGTGGCAGATCCTTTGATTCGCGGTGGCAGCTTGGGAACGACACAGCCGGGGGCTCGCGCCAGCGTCACCCCCGCGTGTGGCACCGCGGCCCCGCCGGCCCCCGGCCTCGCCCCGCTGCAGGACACGGGGTGTGGGGGACAGCGTGGCCACACCGGCGTGGGACATGTCCAAGGCTAAGCGGTGTGGTCAAGCCGGACGCCGTGGGTGGCCCCAGTCGCCCCAGCCTGTCCCCACTCCGTCCCCGTCCCCGCCGAGGGCACGGGAGGCCACGGCTGCCGGCAGCGCCGAGGTTCCCTCCTTGGCACAGACCCCAGCCAGGCAGAAATGTGCCAATTAAGCACTGGCTGCTGATTAGCGGGGGCTGGGGAATTCGCTGTGCTGGGGGAGCGTCGCCTTTCGCTGCGCGCCGTGTTTGGAAAGTCAGCGTCACCCGAGCGGTGGCAGCGCTGGCTCCCGGCCATCCCCGCCGCGCCCGGAGCCGCTCCCTCCGCCGCCGAGGGGCTGGCAGGCGCTGACGGTGACAGCAGTGGTGGTGGCACACTGTGCCCAGCTAAAAATACCCCCCTTCTCCTGTGAGCTTGGAGCCGTTGTCCTTCCTCAGTGCCTGTTGGCACCGCTGTCACACAATCGGTGGCTCCGTGGCCTCTCGCAGACTTGGCTTTGCCCTGGTGGATTTTGGGGTCCCCAAGGCTGGCTCAGGGTGCAGATGGCGTCTGGCTGTGCCTTCTGGGGGTCCAGCCAGTGTGGCACCTCTCCAGCTCCGTGGGATCTCAGAGGAGCAGCTCCCTGCCACGGGTGGCCTGGCCATGCCCGGTGGGAGGGGGCAGGTGACGCCCCTGTCCCCCAGGTGCCCCTGCCGTGCCCTTTCCCTGCCATGGCTCAGGGGACAGGCTTTGCTCCCTGTGCCATCCACAGTCAGGATCATTCCTAGCCCTTTTCCTCCTCCTCATACCACTGCTCCTTGTCAGAAATCGGCCGTGGCACATGGGCAGCTCTGGTGGCACATGGCCCGTCCCCTGTCCTGCCCCGCATCCGACAAGTCTGGGAAAGAGGAGAGGGAAGAGCCAGGCGGTGTTTTCCATTAACAAAATGTTGCCTTTTAAAATGACACGATGTGGGAACAGACATCAAACAGGCAGACGGATCGCCCGGCAGAGAGGCACTTCCCCATATGCATTCAGCAAATGCATTTGTTTTGGAAAATGCCATCCCGGGGGAGCGCGGGCGGGAGCTGGAGCGTGTTCCAACAACTGGAAAAGCCTTTGTACGATCCGCAGCGGAGCTGCTGGCACGGCTGGGCAGCAGCACCACGGTCCTGGGGCACTGCTGGGCTGGCGGCTTCCCCAGGGTGCCCTGTGTCCCTCTCCCTGTCCCCACTCCCTGTCGCTGTCCTGTGTCCCCGTCCCACGTCCCAGCTGCGTGTCCTTGTCCCGTGTCCCAGTTCCATGTCCCAACCCTGTGCCCCAGCCCTGTGTCCTGCCCCATGTCCCTGTCCTGTGTCCCTGCCCCGTGCCCCAGCCCTGCAGACCTTGGTGGCTCAAGCCGGTTACTGCAGAGCAAAGGAGAGATTTGTGCCGCGGCTCCATGTGCCACCCCGGACAGTGCCGTGCCAGGCCTCGCCAGGCCGTGCCGCGGGCACAGAGACCTTACGGGGCACTGGGTGCAGACTGGGGGAGCCTCAGGTGGAGCCAGACCCGAGCCGGCATCGTTGGGAAGGATCCAGGAGCCAATTTACATGCAAATGTCCTTATTAATCAAGGACAAGAGGAGGAATGAGCAGAAACCCCCCAGCACAAGGGCAGAGGCTTTTTCACCGGATGCTTTTCAAAGTTGCTAATGAGGCATCAGCAGCTCTTTTCAGAGCCAGATTATTTGCTGTCTGGATTCTCCAGCGATCCCGTCTCCTCTGCTCCCAGCATCGCCCAGCACGGCCCAGCCTGTCCCCAGCCTGTCCCCAGCCCAGCGGGGCTGGAACACCAGGAACTGGAGGAAAAGGGGAGCGGGGATGCAGGGGAACCGGTTGCAGTGGAAGGATAAAGCCCGGGTCGGACCGAGCCGTGAGGACCTGAACCTGCCGGCTGAGCCTTGCCCTGGGGTCACTGTCCCCACGCGGCGTCCCCAGCTGCCCTCACGTGTCCCCATCACCCTTGAGACATTCCTTCGTCTCCTCCTGTTGGCAGGAGGGCCTGGAAACCCTCCTGGCACAGCGTGGCCCCTCAGGGAGACGCTGTCTCCATCTGGGCGATGCCCTTGTGTCCCCACGCTGCCCGGTGTGGGACAGGGACCCTCTGGGGGACTTGGGGCCGAGCCATCTCCGCTCCCAGCACTGCCACCCCATTCCCGGGGCTCTTCCCGCTTCCCAGCGGCCCCATCCCGCTCCGCCGTGTTTATTCCTGCGCGGGGCTTTGTCTGCTGCCCTTAATCTGATTTCGTGCAGTTCAGGCGTAGGAGCCTTGGGAGAGGAGGGGGAGAGCGCGCCGGGGGGGCTCGAGGGGGGTCTCAGAGGCCCCGCTGCAGCGCCCGGGGGGGAAACCTCGGTGGGTGCTTTGGGGGGGAACCTCGGGGCCGTTTTCCCAATCTGGTTGAGTTTCCTGGTTTCCGCCCTGAGACGGAGGAGTTGTAGAGGGACCGGGAAATCGGGACATGAACTGGGGTTACAGGGCCCCCACCCCACTCTCAGCCACCCCTGTGATCCCACAGCCCACCCGTGTCCACTGGGGGACCCCAACCAGCACGTGCCCAGGGGGTGACCGCCTGCCTGGCCCTGCTCCCAGCCCTGGAGTGGGACCTGCCAGCTGTGGAGGCAAGAAGGAAGTCGGCACCTGGCACAGGGGCTGGACCTGCTGGACAGAGGGACTGGGGACGCTCAGGGCACGGGGATGCTCAGGGACATCGAGGGCACCTGAGGCTGGAGCACTCCCCTGGCATTTGCAGGACAGGAGGGGTGGCTCTGCCCTCACTGGGGGTCCCGCCCCTGCCCTGTGTGCCAGCCCCATCCTCGGGTGCTTGAGAAAACCCAGGAACCAGGATTTCATAGCTAAAACACTGGGGCTGCTCCATGTCCGTCCTGCTTTCCTCGCCTGGCTCTGCTGCGAGGCAGAGGCAGCATTAAAAACCACTAATAGGACACAAAAGTCAGCAAAATAAAATAGACTTGTTGGGGTGACTCCCCCTGCACAAACAAACGCTGCCTGATTCAATTAACGGAGCAGTTAAGCAGATAATATTGTTAAGCAAAGCAAAACAGCCTTTTGATGTGTTAATCATCCTCGTGCCTGGAAAAAGTCACCGAAAGCAAAGAAATCTGGGCCCCCATTTGAGGGGAGGCGGGGACACAGGGGTGGCAGGAGCAGGATCAGCGTCCCCGGGATCCTGAGGGGTGGGATGGGGATGGAGCAGGGCGGGAGGGGGTGGATGGGGGCCTGTGTGCCATCACCCACCTTTGCATGTCAACCACGTCTCTGATTTTATTTCGATTTCATTTAACTGAGGCAATTTCTGAGCAGCTCTGGCTCTGTGGCTGCCAGCGCCGGCTGCGTCGTTTCTCTGGAATTTTATACAATTTCCCAGTGGGAAAGAACCAATATTGGAGATCTCGGGCAAAACCTGCCCCTGGTTTCATCCAGGAGAATAAAATAAAGTGGGAGGTGTGCGGAGGAGAATCTGGAGCATCAAGGGGATATTTCAGTCTCAGTGGGTCCTTCGGGTGCACGTCAGAGCTGGCAGCTCCCTGGAGCATTCCCACCTATTCCTTCTCAATCCTATTGGGAATTTCAGCCATGAGAATGGAGGAGACGGTGAGGCAGAGGGGCTGCATGGAATCTGGGGCTGTTCCTGTCCCGGGAATGCTGCGGTGGGCTCCGTGGGTGCAGCAATGAGGGGGCCTGTGACCCCTTTTCAGCTCCCCCAGGATTGTGATTTATCTTCCCCCCACGCTGGATCTCGGCCCCCAGCACGCACCACCCGCGGCAGCACCCACAGCCCCCACAGCCCCGGGGGACAGTCCCGGTGTCCCCAGAGCCAGCCCCGGGGACGAGCGGTGCCAGCGGGGCTGCGGCTGCCGGTCCCCGCCAGGGACAGTGCCATAAATCACGGTGACACCGCCTCGGGGCAGGACGGGGCGGCGACAGGGACCATCCATCTGAGTGTCACCCGCGCCGAGCGGCACAAACGGGGCGGGAGGGGTGGCACGGAGAGAGGGGGTGGTGGCATCCACGGCAGCCCCTTTGCTGGAGGCACCTTGGGGCCGAGACCCTTGGAGTGATGGTGGTGGGAGTGGGTTTTCCCCCTGGGAGCGTTGAGGGAGCTCTGGAGCGTGCCCGGCATCCCCCTGCCCTGGGGACGGCAATGGGATGAGGCAGGGACAGCACCCCGGGCATCACTTGCTGCTGCTGTTGAAGCAGCAAAAGGTGGATGCCAGGTCCTGGGTTGGAAAAATTCCTGTAAAAATTACTCCCAAAGTCAACAGAAAGTTGATTCAAATCACTCCCATTGCAAATTGTCTCTGGAAACGAACTTGTAAGTGGCTATGGAGCAATTGCCTGGTTCCACGGGAGCCAAAGGCACGGGTTACAGGATCAAAGGGATACCGTGGGATTCAGAAACCCCTCCGAGGGGACCGGGTGAGTGCTGGGATTGGCAGTCCCTCCGAGGAGGCCGGGCGGGTGCTGCTCAGTGACAGCCACGTACCCATCACCCTCCCAGCAGCAGGAATTGAATAATTGATGCAATTTGAATAACGCCGGGATTTGTAACGATGCCGAAACGCGGAGATAAGAAGGTTGTAACCAAAAGCTGATGGCAAACAGTTGTTTCTGTGCAGGTGGGGATGGTGCCGGTGCCCACCAGTCCGCCACGGCTCCGGGGCTGGATTTTGGGAAGCAAACTCCTTCTCCCACCACAGCACTGGGGTTCCTGCCCACACTGAGCTCAGTTTGCTGAACGATTTCTCCTGTGAATCACATTGAGTTCAACAATAAATTCTCCCCTGGGTGTCCAGCCAGAGCCCCCCAGTCCTGCACATCCTCAGTGCCCCCTGAAGATGCTTTCAGGGAGCGGGTGACAGAGGAGCAGCATTCCTTTGGGAAAAGCCAAGTGAGGAGTTTTTCCCAGTGACATACATTAGCCCTTTGCACCCCTCCATGCCCTCTTGGCTTCGGCTCTGGGATCTCGTGCTGACAACACGAGGCTGGAGCACTCCCAGCTCCACATGGAGAACACCGGAGCTGCTCCCGGTCCCGGCTCCGTTTAATCCCCACGATAAATAACGGCACAAAAGACTTTGTGAAGTTCTCGGAGCCGCGTGTGCCGAGCAGCCTCCAGGCACTGTTTGTGAAGAGAGGTTATTAAATTGATTTTTTTTTTCCCCTTTACATGCTCAATGAACATTAAAATTAAAGTTCTGCTCAGTCTCCCCCCGGGGCGAGGAGGGGCCGTGGTGCAGCAGAGGTGTGCCCACGTGCCGGGAGCTGGAGCGGCGCTGCCACGCTGGAAGGATGATCCCGGCATCACCAGGGCGTGTGGGATGGGGATCTGTGGGATGGAGAGGGGGGACCATGGCCCTGAGTGCTCCCAGCACCAGTGAACCCAAGGAAATGCCGGGAGTCGGGAGCCAGCCCTGGCTCAGGGAGCACCCCCCACCCCTCAAGGGCTGTCACACAGGGGTGGCAGTGCCAGGTTATGGGGTGACTGATGGCTGGAGCCTGCTGGCACGGTGGGGAGCGGGTTACAGGTGCCACGGAGGGGCCAGGGTGGGTGCCTGGACCATGGCTCTGCTGCTGGCCCTGCCACTGGGGCACGTCTGGCACGGGGGCACATCCGGGCGCTGCTCAGGGCAGGTTTTGCAGCATCAGGAGCTCAGGGCACATCTGGGCACCGCTCAGGGCACATCTGGTGCTGCGACCCATCTGGGCACTGCTCAGGGCACAGCTGGTGCTGGGCCCCATCTGGGAACAGCTCAGGGCAGGTTTTGCAGCGTCAGGAGGGAGGTGAGGGCTGTCTGCAGGAGGTGACAGCCCCTTGTCCTGCTGAGGGGCTTGGGCTGGGGGCTGCAGGAGGAGGCTCCCCACGGCCGCCCCTTCCTCCTCCCCAGCCCCATCACTCCCCCTCCCACCCCAGCCCCAAGGACTCGAATCATTGCCTAATTTAGAAAAATGACAGGGAGACGGTTTTCCACTGACACAGTCACTACTGAAAATTTACTTCAAGGTTCATTGTTGGCAATGTCAAAAGTGATGAAAACCAATAAAAAGAACCAGCACAGCATGAATGTCTGGGTGACAGCGCGCGGGGGGGGGGCCGCCCCAGCCCCCTCGCCGCAGCCTGAGCCTGTACAGATAAAAGGTAATTGAAATGTTAGTTCCATTAATATTTCAGCGTGCCCCATATCTGACAGCCGCGCTCCTCACGCGCTCCCAGCCCTGTCTCTTTAGCTGCTGGGGGTGGAGGTTTCCCACAGCCCCAGCCCAGCGTGGGCGCCGGGCAGGGCTGGGTGGCACCGGCGGTGTCCCCGAGTGGCACCTGTGTCCCAGCACGTGATGCTCGTGGTGCGGTGCTGGTCCTGCAAGAGCTTGGGGTCACCCCGGCATCGGCGCCGGCGTCGGGTCAGGGACGGGAGGTGGGGGTTTCTCACAGACCCAGCCCAGCGTGGGCGTCGGGCTGGGCTGGGTGACACCGAGAGAGCGTCCCTGAGTGTCACCAGAGCGGCGTCCTAGCGCCTGGCCTGATCCTGCAAGAATTTGGGGTGGCCTGGCCGGGTCGGAGACGGGCAGAGCCCCACTGGGCCACCCCCGGCACACCTCACAGGGGCCCGTCTCACACCGGCACATCTCGCCCCACGCACGGCACACCTCACACGGGCACATCTCACACGGCGCGGCCCCCCCGCATCCGACAGCGCGTTTCATCTCTCCCCGCGCCCGCCTCGCCGCATCCTCATCTATATCAAAGCATCAGGCAAATTAAATTGTTTGCAAAGTACCGTCTGCGCGTCTGTTTTATTCCTGCTTTGGGAGAACACGACGCTGCCGCCGCCGCCGCGGCTGTGCCATTTTGTTGAGTTTTCCCTGTAATTCCTGTTCAAAGCGGCGCCGCGGCCCCGCGCTCCCGCCCGCCTCCCGCCGCCGCCGGCATCAAAGCCCCTCCGGGAACACGGAGAGCGGGGTCGGGAAATGCGGGGTGAAGTTATGCGGTCCTCCTTGGATTGGAAGGCCAGGGAAGGGGAGGATGGGGAGGGGTCCCGAGCAAAGAGTCCGCTCCGGGACACAGCGCTGAGGGACCCCTGGCTGTCAGGGAGAGGGAGGAGGATGCTCTGCGGGGATCTGAGTGTCAGCCAGCCCGGGCTGGGGTATCCGCAGGTGGCACCGGTCCAAGTCCCCCGGGGATGTTTGGACATCCCAACAGGACCCCGCAGGATGAGGCCCTTGCCCCCGCCCCAGGGTCTCACACCTCCAAAAAGCAAACAAACAAAACCAACTCTCGCCACCAAACTGTTCCCCATAAATCCTCTGCTTCCCGCTGTGCTCCGGAAAAAGCTCTTTTTCTTCTGCATTGACTGGTGCTGGCTGGAAACCACCCGGTGTCCCAGTGCCCAGGACGTTTGTCCCTGGCTCCACCGGAGCCGCAGCAGCAGGAGAGGGTGGATATCAAGTCACTTTTAATTGAAGCTGAGCCCTTCCACGCTGTTCCCTGCTGGTTTTTCCACTCTTTCTCACTTTTATGGCGAAGAATTGAATTTAACTTGATTTTTTTCTAATTGGATGGCGAAGCCAGCGTGCACCCGAGGTGCCCCCGGGGTGATGGGCAATGCCTGGATCCGGCCCTTGCCGCGGGCACCTCCCTGCTGGGAGATTATTTGGGGGCTGGGGGATTATTTGTGTTAGCAAAAAAAGGAGATTAAAAGCCCAGCGAGCAATTCTTTGCCACTGAATTGCAAACGCGCTGTGTGCAGCAGGAGCTGCTGCAGTTGTCTTGGTCCTGAGCCACGGTAATTGTATTCTATGAAATATTTATTCATTTTCATTTCAATTTCATTTCCAACATGTATTTCCTATAAAATGATGTGGGGGGAAAGGGAAAAAAAAAAAAAGAAAAGAAAAAAACCCGCCCTGGATGCATTTATCATCATCACAGGTTCCTTGCCAGAGCTCCCCGAAGGGGCACCGCCGGGCAGGACCACACAGGCTGCCAGGGCTGGTTTTTCTGAAAACTTTAAATGCCAGTTTTCATTCTGCTGGGAGCCCATGGGGGTTCAGGAGGTGCTGGGCGTCCCAGAGCCCAGCTCCTGGGAATTGCATGGCATGGAGTGAAGCACAGCTGCGCACGGGAACAGGCACCTATGCAGAGTAAAATACCCCTATGCACCCTAAAATGCACCTACAGCACACTGAAATACCCCTGTGCACACTTAAATGTTCCTGCGCACAGTAAAATATCCCTGTAAGGGCTAAAATACCCCTATACAGTGTAAAATACCCTTATGCAGAGTAAAATACACCTGTACATACTAAAATGCCCCTATACAGCCCAAAGTATCTCTGTGCACCCTAAAATACAGCTGTAGACACTAAAATGCTCCCGTGCACAGTAAAACACACCTATACACACCAAATTATTCCTACACACCCTAAAACACCCCTGTGCACCCCAAAATATCCTTCTGCTCACTGAAATAACACTATAGACACTAAAAGAAATGTATACACCCCAAAATACCCCTATACACACTACAATACCCCTATACGCCCCAAAATACTCCTTCAGACACCAAAATACCCCCGTTCACCCCAAAGCCCGCACCCACAGACCCCGGGCTCGGTGCCGGGCGGGTGCCCGCGGGCATTTCGGTCACCTGCCGGTACCGCCCCTGTCCAGCCCCCATCCCACCTCCTCCTGCGGCCATTCCCAGCCCTTCCCGGGTGATTATTCCCAGGCTGACGGCAGCCCCCGCCTGATAAACAGTTGATTACTTCTCCTCCCAGCCCCGTGCCCGATTTGCATACAATAAATATCGCCCTCGGAGAGCCGGGCCCGCCTCATGCCTTATTTATGAGGAATAAACCCGGGATCGAGTTTGCATAATCAACACGTATTTAATTTGTGAGCTCTTCCACGCGGGTTCGGGCTCTAATCAGGCTCCGTGCGCCGTTGACAATCAGGGTGGAAATATCTTCATTAAGGTTTCGGAGCCGACGGGAAAGCGCTGGGATGCCAGACCTGGAATGCCAGACCTGGAATGCCACAGCCACGGACCATGACTCCCCTTCTCCTCTGCTTCCGAAAATTTCCCTTTGCTGCCTCTACACCAGATTTTTACTCTAATTTGGTGACTCTCCTTCCTCCTGCATGCTAATATATGCAAAAAACCACCGGGGCTCCTATTAAAATGCCATGAAAATCTAATGAAATTAATGCTGGCAACAAATATTACCTAATGGAAGAGCCTCCGGGAAAAAAAAACCCAAGTGCAAATATATATTTGCACATATTTAAAGGCCTCTGTCAAGTAGTTTAGCTCCACAGTTTGGATGTTATTAAAAAGGAGGGGGAGGGAGCCTGGTGTTTTCCAAGCCCAATACGAGGGAAAGGCTTCCATGAATTATATTTTTAATTTCAAAGGAAAGTGGAGCTGACGTGGCTGGGATGCTCCGGATGCTGGAGGCCCGGGTGGGTATCCCATCCAGGGGGTATCCCACCTCGTGAGCACCCCATCCAGTGGACATCCTATCCAGTGGGCATCCCATCCAGTGAGTA
The DNA here is from genome assembly GCA_013400975.1 of Atrichornis clamosus. Lineage (NCBI taxonomy): Eukaryota > Metazoa > Chordata > Aves > Passeriformes > Menuridae > Atrichornis > Atrichornis clamosus. The sequence goes on from WBMZ01006105.1 coordinate 14,055, forward strand.
TCCCACTTGGTGATTATCCCATCCAGTGCATATCCCGTCCAATGATTACCCCGTCCGGTGAGCACCCCATCCAACGTGCACCCCACCTGAGGATCATCCCCCCTGGAGAGCACCCCGTCCACTGAGCATCCCACCCATCCAGCCCCACACCCGGGCGCCATCCCACGCCGGGAACATCCCACCCGGAGAGCGCCCCTTCCATCCCGCAGCATGTCCAGTGACATCACGCCCAGCGAGCCCCAGCTCCAGTGGGGATTGCAGGGACCAGCGGCTTCCCGGGGGAGGGGACACCCAATTATCCCTGTTTATTAACTTAGGTGTTCACACTCCAAAGCCACCTGGCAGTGACAGCTCATTATGAGCTTATCTCTCACAGAGGCTACTCCTGGTTGGCAATTACAACACCTCCTATTAATTCCTCCAGAAAGGAGCCCTGGCAGGTAATCCCAGCCTCTAAACTTAAGTTTTCTTAAAAAAAAACTAGACCTGAGAGCCAATATTCCCGTTATTTATGTTACGTTTGGCTTTTTTTCCCGATTTGCAACAGACATCGTTGTGTTTTCCCTCCAGGCTCACCAGAAGTGCTTTGAAAGTCTCCATAAAGACCTATCCTGACCCAAAGTTTGGGAATGAGCCCCATCCTGCCCCATGGGGGTGAGAGCTGCCCCCTCCCAGTACCCAGTGGGGTCCCCAGCAGGGGCTGGGCCCTGTCCCTGGAAGTGTTCAAGGCCAGGTGGATGGACCTTGGAGAAACCTGGACTAGTGGAAGGTGTCCCTGTCCGTGGCAGGGACTGGATGAGCTCTAAGGTCACTTCCCACCCAAACCAGTCTGGGATTCTGGGATTCTACCACTGATGGCTGGGAAACATCAGCTTGGCTGTAGGGTGTGGTTTTAGGGGCTGGGTGATGCCTGCTCCTTTTCCCCATCACTCAGGGACAATCAGGACATCACCTCGGGACAGAGCAGGAGGGGAAATGCCTTGAAATACTGGGAAGTTGGAAACTGGGCAAATGCACTTGGACCACCTTATCCCTGGGAAAGGAAACAACGGGGGTGGCAGCTCAGGGCCCAAAGGCAAACAGTGTGGGAGGGGGTTGGTTCCACCTTGGGTTTCCACAGGGGTTTTGTATTGGAAAATAATCCAGAAAAAAAATTGTTAAAGGTCAAACCAACTGGAGGTGTTTGCCCGGAAATGTGACTATTTGGGATTTCTTTTTTTTTTAATTTCAAGTTAAGCCTTTGCAAAAGCCTTCCCATAGTTATAATTATATATATAAATATGAAGCTCTATTTTTATACTTATATCAAAATGAAGTTCCTTTTCAACCGTCAGCACATCCAGAAAAGACAGTTGCAGATTCCCACTTGGGAAGCACCTGGATGAAAAGTCTTTGATCCCCAGGAGCTGTCTGACCTCGGAGCCCCCAGACCTCCCCGGGACGAAGGGTTCACTCTTCATTTTAAAGCCCAGTCCCCTCTGCTTTGCCCATCGCTCTTCCCAAATCCAAAATAGCTCCGGCGGTCTCCGCTCGGCTCTTCCAGAAGGGATTGTTCAATATTTCTCCGCGAGCTGTGGGATGTCTGCTGTTAGTGAGCACATTAAACAGGGGTATAAATTCGTAATGAGAGCCCTGAAATGAATGGCTCTTATCATTTATGGATGGAATAATTAAAGATACTGTACTTGGAGGTTTTACATGGGCCTGTAAATTGTCATCCATGAGAGGAGGGAATCGGGAGAATTGGAACAAGCCCAGTTTGGGCAGTGGAGGTGGTGCTTTGGTGCCTCCAGAGCTGGGGGACCCTGGAGGATGCCAGCGGTGCTCTGGGGACATCCCCACCCCCGCCTGTGTCCCCCTTCCCAGCTCCCAGACAGAGCCAGCCCTGGCTGCTGGAATTTAGAGATTCAAGCTTTTTGGATGACTTTCCTGCCCTTGGAAGTCTCCTGCTGGCAGAGCCCGCCCCGAGGCTCCCACCTGCTGCGCGGCCCCGGTGCCCAGGGCTGGCAGGACCAGGATGCTCCGCTCCGGCATCCCGGGGTTTTGGGATGGGGTTCCCTGGCAGTCCCACGCCCAGCCCAGCCCATGGGACATCCCGTGCCATGGGCACAGGGGGACACCAGCCCACCCAAGCCCCCAGGATGCCCCAAGGGGCAGAACCACCTCTCCCAGCACCTCGTCCTATTTTAACTCCGATCGTCTAAAATACTGTAACCATGGCAACGGCTGCAGGTGAGACTCATTACAGTTAATCCTCTAATTACTAACTACCTCTTCAATCAGTTGTAATTACTTTGGGGACACAGTTAACCTCTCATTAGAAACGCATGGCCACGTTTTACCAAAAGCACAAACAGTGACATGCCTGGTAATTTAGCACCGCGGCACTCAAGGCCACTCTCCGGCTTTTATGCCGCCACAATCTCATCCCTGTCATTAACCAGGAATGGTTGTCATGACAATTAATCATTCAATCCCTCATCAGCAACTTTTGCCAAATGTCACCCTGCTCTTGATCAAATGAGAAGGGAAAATTAAATGAATCAATTCAGCACCTTGGCATTTGTGACTATTTTTTTTGGGGAGGGGGTAAGTTGGCAGTGGCCCAGCAGCCACAGTGCCACGCTCTGCCCACGTGGGGGGGGTCTGGGAGCTTGTCCTGGGGCTGGGGGACCCTGCAAGGAGCACCTCTAGAGCTGGGGGTCACCCTGCTCCCCTCAGGGCTCACTGACCTCATAGTGCGACCCCTGTGGCCATGGTGGCATTGCCACTGCCCCCCAGATGTGCTGCCCCTGGCTGTGCTGCCCCCAGATGTGCTGCCCCCAGATGTGCAGGGTGATGGCTCAGCCAGCCCAGTGACCTCCAGAGCCGACCAGAGCGCCCACTCCTCCGCCCCAATTTTGCAAACAATCCTCTCTCCGATCATTTTCCTTTTAAAACTGTAATTAGCTGGAGTCATTTGCTTCACGCAAATCCTAGCTCTTAATTACCGGCACTAACCTTGAGCCACGGCCCTGTCAGACCCCCCTGCAGCCCCCAGGCTGACTTTGGGGCTTGCACGGGGTCAGGGGCTGCTGTGGCTTTGGTGCCACAAGAGAAGTGTCGGGATCTCAGCAGTGTCAGGCAGTGACAGCTCTGCACCTTCCCCTGGGCCCCGGGAGAGGCTGTGGGGCGCGTGGCAGGGGGTACAAGACCCCCAAATATCCTGCCTTGACAAGGCACTGCTGGGGCTTCATTTGCAGTTTTGGGGGGCTGATTCAAGTCAGCTCCCATGGGGAAGGCAGGGGGTGCTCACCCAGCTGCAGGGACCCCAGGGAGGTGGATTTGGGATGGCTGTGGATTTGGGAAGGTTGTGCACCCGCTTGGCCACGTTTTGGGGCAAATGTGCATCAGTTCTGGGGGTTGTGTGCTGGCACAGGGTGGCCACTGGCACCCCAGGGCACCCCGAGGCTACGGCTCATCCCAGAGGGGTGTTGGCCACCATGGAGAGCTCGTTTTTGGGGGGATGCGCCCACGACCTGCACTCCCTGCGACGGGAGGGGAGGCTGGGGAAGGGGAAGTTTCGCTGCCACTCGATTATAGGAGATTGTAAAATCGCATTAGGGGAGTTGGCATTTCAAGCCTGATGCGTTTGGACAGGGTGTCTCTCCCCGGCTCGCAGGGATCGATTATCCGTCAGAGGGACGGCGGGCTGGAGCTGGCACTGCACACACCTCCCAGCTCCCTGCTCCCTGCTTCCTGCTCCCTGCTCCCTGCTCCCAGCTCCCAGCTCCCTGCTCCCTGCTCCCTGCTCCCTGCTCCCAGCTCCCAGCTCCCTGCTCCCNCAGCTCCCTGTGCTCCCACCGGCATCCACAGCCCAGGGACCCCCAGCTGGGGCAGGAGCTGGGGCGAGGGCTGGGGGGTCCCCCCCGGGGTGCTGGATCCAGCGTCCCCCTGAGCAGGACAGGGGCAAGGACCCAGGGCAGGTGGGTGTCCATGTTGGAGAGTGGGGTCCGGGGGTCCCGTGCGGCTGCCCCCCTCCCCACAGCAGTGAACAGCCCAGCCCAGCACTGGTTTATTTAATACCTGGATTGTGAATTCCCGTTTGCTCACAACGTTGTGACTCTGTTTCTGTTCATGCTCCCACCCGGGGGGGCCCCTTTGATGCCAAAAGCCCCCAGCACCAGCACCCACATCCCTCAGTGCTTCCAGGGCCACACCAGGGCCAGGGCCCCACTCACCCCCCAAATCAGGTGCGGGTGGGTGTCACTGTTCAGTGTCACCTCCCTGGGATGACGTGGGAAGTGTCACTTTGCCTCGGGGTCACCTCTTTCCGCCCCGTGTCCCACCGCTCTCCCAGCATTTTGAGGCAGCCAGGATCCAGCACTGCTGGGGTGTGGGTGGGGATGTGGGGCTCCAGGGAGTGGGATGGTTGTTGCGTTGGGGTGTTCTCCAAGGGCCAAATTCTCCCCGGTTCCAGAGAGAACACCGGATACCCCCAGCACGGCTCCAGGCACCGTCGGCTGTGCTGGGTGCCGGCATCGCCCTTCCCGCCCCGGCTGTCCCAGCTAGCCCGTGTGATCCTGATTAATTCCCTGAAACCTGCAGTGCGCAAATGAGTAATAATCCCAGCAGTGCTAATTGGTGAGCTGTGCCCTGACAAATTGATTTGCGCTGTGTTAACATCGCACGCCCGGCCGGCCCCGCGCCCACCGCGCCGGGGTCACTCCGGCCTGCCGGGCCTGGATCCCGGAGCCACGGGATGGACAGCTCCTCCCTCGCTGGCTCCTGCTGCCCTGGGCTGGGCAGAGACTGTGGGGGAAGCCAGAGTAGCACCCAAAGCCCCCCGACTTCATCCTGCTTGGTCTCAGGGGGTCTGTCCTCTGGAGAGCATGAGCTTCCAGGAGCTGGGCAAGGGATGGGCAGGAGTCCGGGGCAGGAGCTGGGCAGAAACTGGGCAGGATCTGAGCAGGATTTGGGCAGGAGCTGGGCTGGAGCTTGAGGCAGGAATGGGGCAGGATCTGAGCAGAAGTTGGGCAGGAGCTGGGCAGGAGCCTGGGGCAGGAGCTGGGCAGGAGCCCGGGGCTGCGCCACTGCCGCTCGCTCTTGTCAATTCTTTATGGCGCTGCATCTTTAATAGCTTTACAGAGCCCATTTAATGTGCTCCCAGACATGAAGTGCTGTCTAATCAGCACATTTAGGAGAATTGCCCACATCCTGGTCTCGCTGCCATAAAACAGTGCCCACAGAAGCATCTGTAATTAATGTTTTTTTTCACTCGCTCCCTCTCTCTCCCACTGAATCAATTTATAAAGCGCGGACTTCCTCTGCGCTGGAGCTTTTAGGCTGTTTTACTCCGGCAGCCGAGGTGACTCGGCAGCGCTCGTCAATTAAGCAGCTGTGTATAATGGATGCTTCAGAGTAAAAAACACAGCCTGATTCCCAGAAATGATCAATGCGCATTTTTCTCACAAAAAACCCCCGGCTCACGCGTACCCACCGGGCTCTGCTCACCCTCCCGGGGCTCAGCGGAGCCACCGAAAAGGAAAGGGGGAGTGGGACAAGAGCTTCTCTTTGCTCCTGCTTTCGGAAGGGGAGATTAAAAACGGGATGAGAATCAAGGACAGAGATAATTAGTGTCACCCACCAGGCAGGACCTGCCTGTTGCCACCCGGAGCGGGTGTGACAGCCCTGGGGAAGGCACCGACCCCAAACTGGGCGCCCTGTGCTGGGGGAGCCCTTCAGTGTGGCCAGGGAGGGTGGGAGCGACCCCCGGGTGTGCTGTCACCCCCTGCACGGCCCCCAGCCCCGGCCGGGGAAAGTTTACAGGTTTTATGGCCGGAGGTGGCTCCTAATTGGGAAAAAAGGAAATAAAAAGGGCGTGAAAGCGGGGCAGGGCCGGCAGAGAGGGGCCGGCCACCTCCCCCACCCCCCTTCCCCGCCCCGTGCCCCATTTTGGGAGACTTCAAAGCCTCCCGGCGCACAAAGGCGCTGCCTTTGCTCTTCGGCCGTGCGGATCAAAGCCCGCGGCGGGAGGGCACCGGCGGCGCACGCAAAGCTCAGCCATGCGCGAAGCCCCCCGGCCCCCGGAGGTGCCCAGCACCGCCCAGAACTGCCTCCTCCTCCCCGTCCCCACGGGAGCCCCACTGCAGTGGGGTGCAACAGGAGCCAAGGCCTCCAGTCCCGGCCTCCAGCCCGCGGTGGGTGTCCCCGTGTGCCCCAGGGGATGGGGCAGCGACCACCCCGGTGCTCAGCACCACCCGCAGGGGCTCGGGGCTGGGGAGCCGCCCCGGGGTGATGAGGTGGGGTCAGGAGTGTTCCCCCCACGCAAGGGCAGCCCCAGGCTTTGGCAGCTCCGCTGGCACCCAGCTCTGAATCTCCCAGCAGGAAAGCGGCCATCCCATGGAAACCCGCTCCGAAATGGAAAACTTATAATGGTCTTTAATTGGCTTTAAGCAAAGCCTAATTGGGATCGTACACCTGGGCACCGTGCTACTTTCTGAGCCAAAATTGGCCTCGAAACTGGGAGAGGGGGTGGCGTGGCCGGGCTGTGGGGAGAGGGATGCCGGGAGCAGGATGCTGGGAGCACCTTCCCGGGAACAGGGTGCTGCGAGCTGTGTGCTGGGAGCAGGGCGCCTGGAATGGGATACTGGGAGCAGGGTGATGGGAGTGGTGTGCCGGCAGTGGAATGCTGGGAACAGGATCATGGGAGCAGGATTCTGGGAGTGGGATGCCGGGAGCAGGATGCCACAGGAGGTGGGGTGGTCCTGCCAATCCGCCGGGCTTGGCAGCCCTCGTGTGGGAGCCCCGCCAGGCTCCCGTTATCCTGGAACAACAAGGCTCTTGCCCATGAGTGCTGCGCCTTTTCCAGGAGGGATTTCAGGGCTGGCGCCATGCGGAGCCCGGCTCGGGGGCACACAGAGCCTGATTTGCACGGTCCTGGTGTCACACAAAGGCGGAGCTGATGGTGACGGATGCGCTGCCTGGGGCACCGAGGCTCGGCTGCCTCCTCCCCCGTCCCGTGGTGAGGATGGCGAGGATGGGCCCACGGAACAATCGCAGCCCGAGCAGGGCTGGGGATGCCCAACGCTGCCAGCCGGGCTGCCAGGGAAAACCAGGGTGCTGCAGAGAAAGCGGCTTTTGAGAAAACAGGAGAAAATCCTGATTTAAATCAATTATCTGCCGTGGAGGCAACCGGCTTGGGCACACCCTGCTGAGGACATGGGCAGGTCCCAGTGCCAGGTAACAGGGACAGGGATGGCACGGAGGGATGGCAGAGCTGCAGCACCGCTGGCCAAGATGTTCCGTTTCTCCTTCTCTGGAATACACCACGTGGGAATGGTGAACTCTCTCTGTCTCCATTAACCTCCCTGGGTGCTGAGGGTCTTTGGGAAGGGACCCCCAGCTCCCGAGGAGGCAGATGGGGCAGGAGGAGCTGGCACCACAGCCAGGCTGGGTGGGGGACAGGCAGAGGTGTGGCCAGGGGACTCCACGGTGCCTTCCTGGAGGTCATGGCTCAGCTGTAACATCTCATTGAACCTGGATGTGTTTGCCTGCAGCAATCTGCCAAAAATTAATATGCCAGTGGAAGGATCCTTCCCCCCAGAGCAGGTGGAGCGAGGGGAACACAAACCCGAGCGGCTGCCACTCGGGAGACGACGCTCTTATCACAGCAGCGACACCGACAACCCAGCTCTATACATTTTTAATAAATCATTTGAAATTCTTGACTGCCAGGAGGATTGAATCAGGTGCTTCCCCGGCTGAAAGGCCGAGGGGCTGTGCCAGCTCTCCTGGCAGCCCTGGTGGGGTCACTGGGACTCTGGTCCCACCACATGGCATCACTTGGGGCCTCTGGGCACTGGTTGGTGCCGTGGGCACTGGTCTGGCACTGTGGCAGGTTCAGGGATCCTTCACCTTCCTTCTGCCACCGCAGCCAGAGCCTTCCACAGTGCTGGGGCCGCTGACAGCCCGGCAGAGCTGCAAGCAGCACAGGGGAGAGGGGGAACCTGCTGAAACAAGCAAATTGCAATGATTCCCCTTTTCCAAATGTCAGCAGATTTGGAGGGGAAAGAAGCAAATAAGTTAAAGGTGAAGATCTCCTGGGAATCTCCAGCTCGCTCTGATTTTGTTCCCGGAGCTCAGCTTCCAGCCCACAGATGGGCTCCCGGGGCTGCCCCCCTGGGGGAGTGGGACCTGTGATCCAGGCTGGCAGCACATCCCACCACTGCTCCACGGATGCAGTTAAACACCACAGCCGAGCCTTCCGGGGAGAAGGAAACTGGTTAGAGAGCAACGGGAGGGAAATAAAATCTTGGTTTGGAGGGAATACATAACGCCACACACAAGGGATGGGGCAGGAACAAGCAGCACCACCACGCCTGGCCCTGATTGCCTCCTCTTCCAGGAGCTGGTCACTCACAGAGCCAAAAGGTTTTGGCCAAGCGTCCGGTGAATCCCCTGGGAATCCTGAGGCCCTGCCAAAGGAGGAGGCACCCCAGGCTCTGCAGGGCCCTGGGGAACACAGGGAGGAGGTGACGCCCATGGGAGTGAAGGGCGGCACCCAGCTGGAGGTGGCTGTGCCCTCCCTGGGAGCGGTGCCTTTGCTCTGCCCACCAAGGGTCCCCTCTGCAGCTGGAGCCTGGGGACCCCCCAGAAGCCCCTTGGCTTCGCCTCCTCCCAGTGATGCTGCCGAGTGCTCCCGCACAAAGAGGCCGTGGAACAGCCCTGTGCCGGATATGAAACATCCCCAGGTGAGATAAAACCAGATCACCCGTCCGTCAGCGCCGTATCTCGGGTGCCATCAGAGCCTCCTGACTAACAGGGATAGAAAATGCTCCGCAGGCTGGAATTGCCTCCTCCTTGCACTCCCAGCCCCGCTCACAAAGGCTTGCACCCAAGCTTTTGAGCAAGGATGAATTTTCCACAAAATATCGGCAGGGAGGAAAGAAAAAGGCTCGGGCTCTGCTCGGGCCCTGGCAGGGCAGTGACAGCACAGAGTGAGGACACGGTGACCCCGGGATGCTCCCGGCCACTGCTGGGATGCAGAGCTGGCACACGGCCGTGCCAGGGCAGGGCTGGGGCTGTTGTTTCATCACACTCCAGCCCCAGGAGCCTGTGGATGTTTCTGCAGCCCCACTGCGTGGGGGCTGTGATGTCCCCTGGGTGCTCTTGCAGGATGGGAAGCGTGCGAGGGGCTCTCGCAGGAAGATGGACTCTGCTCCTTGTCTTGGAGCTGGGAAGCCCCTGAGGGAAGTTGCAGGAACGATGATCCATCATGTGCCAGTGACCCGGACGGGGATATTTTTAAGCAGGGAATAAAAATAGACTCTGGCTGGCTTTGAGCACTCGCTCCCAGCCTCGCTGTCAAGGGGCTGGGGTGGGGGCAGGACGGACCCCAGCCCCTCACCCCGGCCAGCCCACCCCTCACCCTGCACGGTGAGGCCCCCACCATGGATGGCCCGTCCTGGCGTGCTCTCAGGGTGGCTTTTGTGTCACCACCTGCGCCCTGGGGACTGTCACCCTACCCAGGCCACCTCCTTCCCCTGCAGACACGGGGGTGGTGGGTGGGGCTGCCAGTGCCCCCCAGAAAACGCTGCCTGATGCACTGGGAGAGGACGCAGGCGCCGCTGGCCCCGGGACCCGGCTGGAGCAGGGATTTGTTTCAGCTGAATAACTTGCTGAATCTATAAATAAACCGGGGGGAAGCAAGCGCAGAGCTCGGGAGCTTCTGCCTTGCTGACCCTGCAGCACCCGAGGCAGCTGCCCCCAAATGCTGCCCAGCGCCCCCTCTGTGCCCACCCACGGCAGTGGCACCCAGGGGGACAGTGGGGAGGATGCCACCGGGACACGGCTCCTTGTCCGAACAGGAGCTTTCTGAGCCTGGATCAGCTGCCTGCCCTCTGTGCCCTCTGTGCCCTCTGTGCCCTCTGTGCCCTCCGTGCCCCCCGTGCCCTCCGTGCCCTCCACACTTTGTGGATCCAGCTCTCCCAGTTTGGCCCCGGTACTCAGGGTGATTCAACTGGCCCTGGGGACCCCAGCAAGGAGCTAGCTGTATGGGACCAAACTCCTCTCTCACTCCAGTGAGATTTGGGATCCAGGAATGAGCCCATGCACTGGCATGGGGTGAATGGCAGCAGATCCTGTGCCACAGCAGCAGCCCAGAGAGACCCCCACTCCTGCCTTCCTTCTTTCTCCCCCTCCTCCTCCTCCTCCTCCTCTTCACGCCTGGCTGCCCCTGGCCGTCTCACTCCGCTCTCCATTTGCTTTCCCAACAGATGTTGGTGTCTCTCCTCTAACGAGCGTTTTAACGCCGGAATCTCTCTCTCCTCTTTGACTGGGAAGCAAAAAGCTTGACATCTCCCATCAGCATCAAAGTCACCCGCCCCAACACCCTGCACCCCACCACTGCTCCGTGTCCTCAGCCTGGTGCTGCCGGAGCTCAGTGTTTCTGTCCCTTATGTGCCCTGCCCTTGCCTGGAGCTGCCACTTAGTCCCCCATCCCTTGGGGAGCTGCATTTGGAAACAGCTGGGAGCTGCGGAAAGCCTCCAAGGATTTGATGGGAATGGGGAGTGGGGTTGTGAGCCAAAAACCAGCCGTGGGCAGGACCCACTTGAGCGACAACACCTCGGTTGTCACCGATAAAGCTCAGCCGGGGGGGTGGACATCCCTGTGTCCCTCGCCGTGCCCTGATGATACTAAAGACAGGCGGGAGCTGGCAGGGAGGTGAAGGTGCCATTTCCCCCGCGTGTCCTTCCTCATCCCTTTGTGTCCCCGCTGCCAGCACGGGAGGGCTGCGAGCGGGGCAGGAGCCAGCAATCCCAAATATCGACGGCGGCCCCGATCAATGCTATCTCCTCTTTCCATGCCTATGAGCTCATTGATTTTTTTTTTTTGTTGTTACCTCTGTGTTTATGTAATGTCTGAACTTTGCACAACTGAACCGTTTAATGTGCAGAAAAGAGCCCTGTTGCCATGAAAACGGACCTGCAAATGACAGCACGGATGCGGAGATATCCCTGTTTTATTGGGCCATACGGAATGGATTTTAACCTTGATAAGTCAATAACTTTTCGTACAAAAGGAACGGGAGCAGATACAGCTTTCAGAACCTTGAATGCATTTAAAGCAGAGAGTAATGGCCCGGTTTTAATCCCCGGGAAATCTCTCTCATTCCGAGGGCCAGGCATTGCCAGGGCAGAGTGACATTTTGGGCAAAGAATTACAGCGTGCATTTGTCAGGATGAGAGATGGAGACGCTCCGTGCTCCAGATCGCCAGCGCCGGTCAAAAATAATGACATTAAATTAAAGGGATAACGTTATCTGAAAGACCACAGAATCAGAGAATAGAATCCATGAATGGTTGGAGTTGGGAGGGACATTAAAGCTCCTCCAGTTCCAGCCCCTGCCATGGGCAGGGACAACTTTTGCTATCCCAGGGTGCTCCAGCCTGGCCTTGGACCCTTCCAGGGCTCCACGGGGCCGCCACCGCTTCTCCGGGCAACCTGTGCCAGGGCCTCCCCACCCTCACAGGGAAGAATTTTCTCCTAATATCCCATCTATCCCTGTCCTCTGTCAGTGTGAAGCCATTCCCCTTGTCCCACCACTGCAACCTGGCGTTATCCCTGTTTTGGGAGCATGGAAACTTCGGGTGGGCTCCCTGGTGCCTCGGGGGAAGGACTCACCCGCTGCCACCCCAGACGTGTTGATGCATTATTTATTTGTGCTAAAGCAGAAGGACTTTTAAAAATCTCTCTCCTCCAGCTTCCTCCCTGCAATTCAATCCCTCTGGAAGCGGCAGCGGAGCCGGTCTCACTTTGCAGAGCTCATTCATTAGCAGATTAAGGCTCTTCTTGTGTTCCCAGCATCGCTGGGGGAAATTTATGTTCCGGCACAGTATTCACGGGTTCCCTGAATCACAAAAGTGTTTCTCCTCTGTAAAGTCTTCAAAAAAAAAAAAAAAAAAAAGGGAAAAACAGTTGGAAATGGGGAGGTCAGAACTGCTTAATAGTATCTCCTTGAAGGCAGTGCCAAAACACCCACCTTTTGAAGTTTGCTATTCCGGGACGGATCTCTTCCCTGGCAAAGACGCCGTCACCCTTTCAAGTCCTTGAGAGTGACTTCAGGTGGTTAAAACATTTGCTGAGAAGAATGAAGGCTCCTTTTAAATTTTTTTTTTATTCCCGAATAAAGAGCAATCTTTCTTCCTGCCTTCCTAATAGCTTTGATTAAATTATCTCTGAAAAATCTAAGTGCTGTTCGCAAATCTGTAATGGTTTTATTCTTATCGCTGGCCTCTATTGCAACACGGGGAAGCAGATAAATAAGCTGCAGAGAAGGTATAAAACTGCACCAGAACCTGCCAGAGAGATGAGCTAAAAATGTTTGAACTGAAACAAATGAGCAGTATGAATAGCCCTGCTCCGAGAGGGAATTTATTCAATATAATGTATTTTCACAGGGAGGATAATACGTGTTATAATTGCACAGAGGAGTCGCTCTCCTGAAAGCAGATCTAGCTATTATTTTAATTTCCCAGCCTTCAGCTTTACTGGATCGGGAGTGGTGACTGGAGCAGCTTCACATGTTCAGAGATATCAAGTCTTCCAAAATGGGCCCTGGGTGTCAGCTCTCCTCGCACCACCCCTGGTCAGGGATGCCTGGAGATCTGTGCTCCCCTGGATGGAGGATGTGGAGAGGCCCCAAGAATAAGCCAAATCAACCGAAAACTCATCAAAACTCAGTAAGAAGCTAGAGCTGCCCAAAACTGGCCAAAGCTCTGCAGCAAGACAGGAGCCGGGGAGGAGGGATGCAGGGAGGTGATGAGCCCTGGAGGCTCTCACTGGGCTGCCTTGGGGTGCTCAGGGAGCTGCACCTGCACGTGTGGGATCATTATGGACCAGAGTGGACAGGCTGCGTCCCTTCCCGCAGACTCTTGCACTATTGCGGTGCCAAAAGAACCTGCGGCAGGGGGTTTGGGGAAGGAATAATGGATTCCAGGACTTGTGTTAACGAGGGCAGGCTCAGCCACAGCAGCGCTTTCTCGGACCACACAGCGCCCAGGGTTCAGGGGTGTCTATGGCCATGGCCAGGGCCATGGGGGTCCCTAGCTGGCCGGCCGGGGATGAGCCCCAGCCTCGCTCTCACCCCCCATTCACTGTGACTTTGGCACCCCGGGATCCCCGTGGGGACCCCCCGATTCCCGCGCCCCCGCGGCAGCCCCTCTCCGCTGCAGGACTACGACTCCCACGATGCCCCGCGGCGCTCCGCTGCCCCGCGGCGCGGCGGCGGCGCGCGGTGCCCGCCGGGAAGCGCAGTCCCGCCGTTCGGATTTTCCCGCGAACGCAGGACGCGCGGCGGGGG
>WBMZ01006106.1:0-51098 GCA_013400975.1 Atrichornis clamosus
AAAGAAGGAAAAGAAAGAAAAAGCCATTTCAGAACTGGAGTCACTAAGATATAACTGGAAGTGGCCTTGAGGGCATCCCTCAATCAGTGTAGTTATTTTTTGGGGGTTGTTTTCCATTACTTGGTGTCCTGAACAGCCCACTCCATGGCCACAGAATTGCTGTGCCCAATACAACAGAAATAAATGGAATAACTGCAGCTGGAATCTCTTCTTCAACTGATCACATGCAAGAACCAAATAGATCTCAGGGTCAGGAGAGCCCACAACTCTCCTAACCTTCTAAATATTCAAACATTAAACCAGGATTAAAATGATAAATGTACAAAGTGTTCTCTCCAGCGTGTCACAGCAACACCTGGTGGACAGGGCACCTCTGGATATCTGCCCTTCATCAAGGAGGGCATCATAAAAGAGGAGGAGGAGGATTAGGATGGGTACTTTATCCATTCAGCTTGAAAAAGTCGGCTGGTCAAATGTCTAAATATCACCTGAGCCAAACCGTTTGTGTTTGGTCTATGTGGACCAAAAGGATGCCCCATTTACTGTATTTCTGCTATATTTTGTAGACAGCAGATGTTGTTCCACCAAAGGAGGTGTCGTTGTCCTCGCTGGGCAGAGGGAAGGAATGTCGGGATAATGGGCACTCCGTCCGGCTTTGTCTGTGGTGTGGGGACCTCAGTCACTGGTCTGGGCCCCCAGCACTCCTGGATCCTCTCCTGCTGGAGTTTTGGAAGGGAAAACCAGGTTTGCTCAGCTCTCACGGTGAGAGGATCAACCCTGGGCACTGCACCTGACCTAAGGCCAACCCCAGGGCCATGTGATGACTCAGGACCACCCCTGCATGGTTTTGAACCATCTCAAGATGCTTCATGAACAACTCCAGGACCATTTTGGAGTCACTGGAGGGAAACGGTGCTTTTTTCCTCAGGTTGAGGCAAGTCTCACTTTGTGTTGATCACACTCACAGTGAGGCACAGAGGATGCCAGCTGCCATAACCAGAGAGGAAATATCCCTAAGGGCCTTCACAAGAACTGAAAAATGGTCAGGAACCTCTGGGAGGTGAGTCAGGGCAAAACTCCAGCTTAGGAGCTCCAAATGTCCTTCTGGAGGAAGTTCTTCCCTGAAGAGAGAGGGACTCCAGCCAGATGAGCTGGGAGTTCAGCCACCTCTCTGAGATGCCTTCATCTGGCCAGTGTCTCCTCTGTGACACCTCTAAAGGGGTTGGCCCATGGCATGTCCTCCTTTTTCCAACAGGAGATGGAAGATTTGGAGCTGATGAGCACAGATGTACAGGATAAAGACAAAGAGAGCCAAGGTTGTCACACAGACACAACGAGCACTGGAGGTGCCTGACGTGGGCTCTGATACTTTTGGGGTTATAAAGGATGTCAGGGACTAGCAGCCCTGTTGCGACTTTCCATCAGCTCGTGGGAGGCTGCAAATATTACCTGGATTGTGCTCCCAGACAGCCCTGCTTTCCTGCAAGGTCAATTTTAGACTGACCACAGCAGTGTCCTCCCTCAGCCGTGGGCAGAGCGTGACCCACAAGGGCATCAATCAGTGTTTGGAGGTCACCCTGAGGTGAGCCTCAGCCAAAGGGGAAAAGGAGGTTGGACCATGACAACAGCAGACACCACCTGCTCTGGAGAGTGACAACGACCAGGGAAAACCAGGAGAAGCCACGTGGCTCTGGGAACTCAATGCCATCGGTGTGGCATTCACCACAAAGTCACTTCTCTGGGCTAAAACAGAGCAGCTGAGCAACCAGACTTTACTTGTGATACTCCAGGCCCCAGATAAATATTACCCACGTGCCAGGAAAAGTCATAACTGGATGACACAGGGCACATTTTGCATCTGGGAAACTGAGGCAGGAGGCTTTGCCTGCTTTGCCAGCCAAGCAGGAAGGACTGAGCCAGCCCCAGCCTCACAAGTGGCCCAGGGTCTTCACCTGCAAACCCACCATCCTCTTTTCCAGACAGGATTTATGATCTTAAGAAATATTTCTTTTTTTTTGCATTGGTGGTGCCCTTTGTTGGTGATTGAGAAGGAGCCCTGTGATTCCGTGAATTACTAAAAACATCTAGTTCTATTTTGGGGAGGAAAAGCCACTTTTTTTCCTGTTTATGCCACACAGTCCCACACTGAAGGAGGGCTCCAGTCTCGGAAAGCTGCAGGATCTACAGAGCCTCTCAAAAACCTTTTACTTACATTTGAAATAGGACAGGTCTCGCTCTTTGGGGAGTATCACGAGACCTGAGAGCAGAAAAGAGCTGAGAGAGCTGGTCCCACCGACTCCCAGCTCCAAGCCAAACAGGTTTGGCCAGCCCTAATTAAGGTAATTAATATCCTCAAGCCTGTTATTAAGCACGAAGCAGTAAAAGGGAGTCTCCCCTTTACCTCGGGGTCCTGCCGAACGCCTCAGCCCAACAAGGACCCATTGTCAGCCCCAGGGCCGGATCCTGCTGCTCAGGGGACCTCAGGAAGTCACCAGACGAGCCCCCATGCCCTTCTCAGCACTGGGAAGGCAATTTCAGGCCATGTCCCAACGCCTGCTTTGGACACAGCGATGCCTGCTCAGATATTTGGGCAGTGGGAGGTGTGGGTAGAGGGGTGGGAAAGGGGGCCCAGCTTATTCCCTGTTCCCCATCAAACAGGGTGGGTCAGGTGGGACCATCCACAGGGCAGGGTCAGGTCTGCACATCACCCCCAGAGACCTGGAGCCTGAACTGGGACCTGAATTTGGACCTTTGGCGGGAAGACTCATGGACATGAAGGAGGATTGGAAAGGGAGCTCATTTCAGTGGCCCTGCTGGGTCTTCAAAGTAAAATAATCAATAGATACGAATTGACAGCGCTAAAGAAGAGACCCCATTGAAATGTAAGAAGAAGCTTTTTCACTGTGAGAGTGGCCAAGCGGTGCGTGGGGTTGCTCAGAGAGGCTGTGGAGCCTCCATGCTTGGAGACAGGCAAAATCCAATGGGATGTGGTCCTGGGCAGCCTGTTCTAGGTTGCCCTGCTTGAGCAGAGGTTTGGACTAAGTGATTTCCAGAGATCCCTGCCAGCCTCAACTCTTCCATGATTCTGTAAAATGAGATATCTATTAAACAATTATGTGCAGCAAATTCATAGGATCACAGAATCACAGAATGGTTTGGATTGGAAAGGAACTTAAAGGTCATCCAGTTCCAATCCCCTGCCACGAGCAAGGACACCTCCCACTACCCCAGGTTGCTCCAAGCCCCGTCCAACCTGGCCTTGGACACTTCCAGGGATGGGGCAGCCACAGCTTCTCTGGGCAACCTGTGCCAGGGCCTCACCACCCTCCTTCCCAATAACCCTAACCCTAACCCTGCCCCCTGGCAGTGGGAAGCCATTCCCTGTGTCCTGTCCCTCCATCCCTTGTCCCCCGTCCCTCTCCAGCTCTCCTGGAGCCCCTTTAGGCTCTGGAAGGGGCTCTGAGCTCTCCCTGGAGCCTTCTCTTCTCCAGGCTGAACAATCCCAACTCTCTCAGCTCTTCCTCATAGGAGAGATGCTCCAGGTCTTGGAACATCTCCATGATCCTGAATATATATAAATGTCTAACATACACCATGGTGGAACACAGTGCATTCCAGTCCTTCCTTGCCTGATGGGACACCATCCATCCAGCTCCACAAGGAAAACACAACGCGGTGTCCAAAGCCTCCCTGGAGCACAGCACGTGCAGGAGAGATGCTCTGCCACCAACCTCCCCTTTCGCTTGTGCAAAAAAAAAGGACCTGACAATTTTTTTAACCTCATTCCTGTCTGTTCAAGCCCATTTTTCCCCCCTCATCACCCTCAGGTAGGAAAATCCCTCCCAGAGGGAAGCACTGTTGCAATCTACTTTGTTTCTCAGTCAAGTGCAAGAGTTTGGTATTTTTCCACCGGAAATTCTTCTCTGATGCCTTCTTTCGAACATGCCCAGAAGGAAAATTTGCTCTTCCACTGCTGGCCTGTGAGAGCCCAAGGTGCCAGGCTGCCCTGCAGGAATGTGGGGTTGGATACCGTGGGCGAATGATCTGGAAGATGAGCAGCCCCTGGAGCAGCACACCCAGGGAATGGTTGCTACATCCCAGCCAGCCTTAAGGAGGGAGAGAAAGAGCATGAGGGCTCAGAAAAGCAGCAGCAATGTGGTCCTCGATGGGCTTCCAGCACCAAATGGAATAGGAGTAAATCCCTGGGATACCTGCACAAAGGAGGTTGTTGCAGCTGGCTCTGTCCAGCACACCAAAAAACCACTTTCAGTCCAAAAATGGCAAAAGTGAAGGACATTGTCTACAGCAGCTGGTATTCTGAGCTTGAGAAATCCCAACCCCTTCATTCCACTTCCCTGGAAATGTCCAAGGCCAGGTTGGATGGTGCTCTGAGCAATCTGGTCCAGTGGAAAGTGTTCCTGTTTTCCTCCCTGGAGGAATACACTTCTGTTTTCCTTTTTCAGGAGGACAAAATCCTCGCATTAACACCACTGTGAACAGAGATAAAAGCTCTTGCCCACAAAATGAGTGAGTTCACCCAGCAAAACCAGCAGCTGTTGCTGAGAGGAACAAACCACTGAGGTCTCAGCTCTCAACAGCAGCAAACACACAGATGCGAGCCTGGAAAATTTCATCCCAAGTTCTGAAATTCCGGCAAAGTTTGAAGACGTTGGAAACACCAACTTCTAATGGGAAGTGTCAGACCAAACTCCATCAGAGTGGCACAGAGCCCTGGAGGCAGAGCAAGCCCCAGCCCTGTGCTCTCAGCTGTCCTCTGTGTCAGGAACCCCCTCACAAAATACACCAGCATTTGATCTCCGCATCATGGAGATGCTCCTCATTCTCGGAGAGCTGGGACGTGCTCGGGGTCGTGTCTGTCTTGGGAAGCAGAGAGAGGAGACCTGCCCAGATCCAGCTGCCAGTCCCCGGGGCAGGCGTTGAGTGAGGCCCAGGCTGGCCCCGACCCCCGCCGGGCCTCAGGTCACCTCCTGTGGTGGTCGTGGAGCTGCAGCCCGAACTGTGGATGTGTTTTGTGTTGCCAACACGCTGCCCTGTGCTCACAGCCGGGATTGCAGCTGGGATTGGAGCGAGGGTGCTCCGAGGGCTGTGTCAGTCAGCACCCCCCTTTCCCGTGCTCTTCTGAGTGATGCCACCATCCCTCTCTTCTTCTCTTGCTCCCAGGTCCTGAGGGTCCCTGGTTGTGTGTCAGCTCCACTCCAGAGCCAAAAACCACGTTCCTCCAGGCAGAGATGGGCTCTGCAAAGGCTGCAGAGGCACTGACTGCTCCAGGTTGGCTCCAACACCACCCCTAAAGCCCCGCATCCTGATACCAAGAACAAAACACCCATTCCTTGGTGTAGGGCAGCCAAAACCCATCCATCTGGGAAGCTGGGGCTGAGGGACTGGGCCTACCTCTGTGCCAAACCTCCAGCAAAGGGGGATGCATCCAAACTGCCTCCCAGGCTGAAGGCAGGAACTAGAATTGCCTGGGAGAACCTTGCCACATCCATGACAGTCTCAAAGAATTTCAGATCGTGGAGAATTGGGTTCCAGCCCCATCCACGCTGCCCACAGGGAACAGTCTTGTCCCCAAATCCCGACATTAAGTTCACACAGGTCAACTGAATGGCTTAGAGCAGTCCATGGGTTGGAGCAGGTGACCCCTGGAGGTCTCTCACTGCCCAAATGATTTTTCTGTGAGTTGGGAGCCATTGTAAGAGAAGAAAATCCCCCTGTAAAGGACTTCCAAGCCCTTCAGCAGATGATTTCTCTTCCATCCTGGCCAGGCACCAACATTCACTGCACCAGCTTCACACCCCACAGAGCTGGGGAAGAAAGACACATTAATTGCTTCGAATACAACCTTCCAAAGCTTTATAGGGACAGGTAAAATGCCCATTTATCTGTGGAAAAGATAATAAAGAAATAATTTTTTAAAAATCAGGCTTTGCCTAAGGTGTGTGGTTGCCCACAAGATTTCAGAGGTTTCAAAAGCAAGCAGGACATTGATGCAGGTGAAGATTCAGAAGGGTGACCTCTCTGTGCCCAGCAGGGAGAGGATCTCCTATGCCTGGCATTTCAGGCTGGGATTTTGGAATCAAGATCTGTTTTCATTTGGAGATATCTGCCATATTTTATTTTCCTGCTCAGGTAGGAGTTTGTGGGCTCAGAGCCTGGTCCAAAGTCCACGATAGCTTTGCGTTGACTTCCAGAAGCTTTGGATCAGGCACAGAATGAACTCAAAACCAACATCTTCGAGCTTCCTAAAGAGAAATTCCCTCTCTTAACATTTCTGAGGCCAAGCAAACACTTTAGCACAGTGGTTGCTTTCAGGGCTGGGCTCAGGTACACGGCGTCAAGTACATTTGCCACAGCAGAGGAGGAAGCTCTCCACATGAGTGGTGGCTTTTTTGGTTGGTGGAGGAGAAATCTCTTCAACAAAAAGTGTCTGACTGGATAAACATCCTTCCTCAACATCATCCAGCCCTGATAAGGTCCCTGGGCAGAATCTCTGCAGAAAGTTTCCCTTATTCCTCCCCTCTTGGGCAGGTGCCAGTTGCTCAACATGGGGAATAATTTGCTTTGAGAGCAAGTACACCCAGATCCCTGGTGCTTGACCTGTGTCCCTGCTGGAAAATGAAGATGAGTGATCAGGGAACCACGCTGACTGTTTGGCAGAGCCCTGCTCCCATGGGAATGTCCACGCTGGCTTTTCCATCCCCTCCTGACGGGTTGGGATGGAGGCTTGCAGCATGCTCAGGACACTGATAGACACTGCAACAGCACCTGGGGTGTAAAGGCAGGAAATCAGCGTTGTCCCCACGAAGACGATCACACCTCTGGGAGAAGTCTCATTGTATCATAAATTCCTGGCTGGGGGAAAACGGGAGGCAGCCGTGCCAGCAGCCGGAGCTTGCCGGCTCCCAGTCCCGCCGGAACGCGGAGCCAACAATCTGTCGAGGGAAGCGGAGGGGAAATGCACCAACCCCAGGCCGATATTTCTCAAGCAGATTAATGAAATCAAACCACTTCACAGCGCTTCACTCATCCAGCAGCCCCGTCAGGAAGGAAAACAAAGGGAGCGGGGAAAGGAGGAGGACGAGAGGGGCCAGCCCGGCTCCCTCGGATGAAGCCGGAGCAGATTGTGCAGGAGGCTGCCAGCCTCCCCTCCGTGCCCTCCCGAGGGATGCACAGCGCTGGGCGAGCCCATCCAGATGCCTGCAGGGAGAGACAAGTGGCTAATTAGAGCCCTGGCCATGAAGGGCACTCGGCAGCTCTCGGAGGGGCTCTCCCCAGCCCCAAAGAGGCACTGCCAAGGGCAAATAAACATGCCAAGCACAAGCTGGGAGCTTCAGTCACACCATTCTTTTTCCCTACTTTTTTTTTCCTTTTCCTGGTGGTGTGATAATTTTTTTGTAATTATCAGCTTGTGGTGCTGTAACCATCTCAGCAGCACGGGGCTGGAAGCTCAAATATCCAGCAGCTGGCAAGAAATGGAGCTCCAAGAGGAATGACAAAGTCGGGATCAGTGATGATTTCAAAGATGTGTAGTAGCCATCTAGACTTCGGACACAGCCTTTTTCGTTCGGTCAACTGTGAAACTGTAGCTTTTCCAAAATCTGTTGTTCTTCTTCTAAAAGCTGCTGGTTTCTCAAGGGGAAAGTCAGGATTTCTCCAAAATTTCAGGAGCCCAGAAGTTGGAAGAGCAAAAGGAGAAACATCAGGAACCCTAAGGACCACACAGGGGTTGGTAATGCTGAAACCATATTCCCCAAGAAAAAAAAAAGTGGAAAAAATACTGCAAATAATTAGTGGGAAGAGAACCCTACTGAGGTTTTCTCTAAATCAATGGTATTTATTTTGCAGATCAGGATAGCTGAGAAGCTTTGAAACTGCTCCTGGCATTTTTTGTGAGCAGGAAACTGGGGCTCAGAATGATCAAATCTTGTTTCTGAGCACAGCCACAGATTTTTTAATCCCTCTTTGGGGCGCTCTGGTTGCTCTCATTTGGACTTGCCTTGGGACTGTCAATAAATTCAGCTTTGGTGATGCACCTAAATCCAGAATCTATTTTTCAGCTGCAGAAATGAGTTCAAAATAAAGTAATTTAGCAACAATAATTAAAACAACCTGAATTTCTCGTCCTTATCTTGATCATTTTTAAGAGAGGGCTGCCATACAGCAGCCAAATTTTTCCACAGGGTGTACTTCACTCCATCTTTTCTTATAATTTAAAGTCTCTTTGGAAGAGGTTCCAATCCCCATTTCACTTCTTGTCCTGAATTGTCCCCCTGAGGTCTCCAGCAAAGGTCACAACTGAAATATTTCTGCCATGGCCTAAACCAAACTTTTATTTGCAGAAATCCAGAAGGGACAAAGGCTTTTTCGCAAAGTTTTTGTGTTATCCTTTCCCAGTTTGTTCCATTTGTGCTTACCAGGCCAAATTATCACCCAGTTTAGGCCACCAAAAATGCCATTCAGAGAGTAGCTGAGTGTGGAGTGGTGTTTTGGACAATTTTTGGAGCATTTTTATTTCATAAATTAACAAAACTCTCTTAGGCACATCCCATTTCCCACTAAACTTGCCAGAAAACATTATTTTGTCCCAAAATTTCTATTTAAACACAAAGGACAAATGTCCATTGTGAGAGCAGTTGATACCTACTCTAATGAGCAATTAAGTACTTGCTCTATCAAATCACTCCCTTCCTTGAGGATTTTATGATAATGACAAGGCAGAGGGTAGGAGGAAGCTTGAACTTGGATCTCTGACCTTAGGAAGGGCCGATCCCCCAGTGATCCTCCCAGAGAGCTGCTCTTTGCTCTTTTCTGGATGACCTGGAGCTCATCTTGCTGAGGAATGGGAAAATTCCTACTATTCCTACTATTTATAATTATTTCTCACCCTGTTAAAGTTGGAAGGAACCTGCTGGACCCCACACAACACCTGAAATGGATGGGAATAAAACCCCATTCTTGTCATCCTCATGCAGGATCTTCCCAAGGCACTGGAGCAGGGGACACAGGAACAGGAGCCTGGGTGGCCCTGCCAGTGTCAAACCAGCTTTTCCAGAAGCCCTTAAAGAGTACTTAAGGCTGGATTTGTTGGCACAATTTTTATTTTTTTTAGTGCAGAGCATTTCTTTCTTGGCACTCGAGAGGCATCGAATCAATTACTTAATCCGGCAGATCTGCATCAGTAAATCATCCAAGGGTATTGGCCAAAAGAGGTGGGGAAGGAAAAAAGGGGGGGGAAAATCTACAACTGGTTTTAAGGCTAAATTACGCAGTTTCAGGAGTGAGGTTGGAACCCACTGAGTCAGAAACTAAGGGAAATAACCCCAGACCACACAGCTGGTGTGATATTTCCCACTCCATGCGGAGCCCACGTGGCCAGGCTGGATTTGTGTGAAAAGAAAACGAGCACAGATGCTCTAGTGAGGACCTGGATCGTGATCCCACCGCTACCAGTGTCAACTGAGGCGGGAATCATCCCACCTAATATTAGGGATGAAAGCCAGGAGACAAATTAAGACACTCAAATTGAGGTGTCCATTGAAAATGTCATCTCAGGCACCTGAGATGTCTCAGGTGCCTGAGCTCCAGATGGAAACAGTGGAGATTCTGGGCTTTGTCCAGGCTTTTAAATCTCAGAGAATTCAATCTGAGGGACCTTTTTTTTCCACAAGGACCTGAGCTCCTGAGCAGAGACGTGTTGAAAACCTCTGCCCCACTTTCAAATTTCCTTCCCAACCATCACCCGAGCAGCCTGCAGAGAGGCAGACTCAAGCATCACCAGAGTTTGGGATTATCCATCTGCTTGGATTGGCTCCATATGACACAAACACAAGCACGCTGAAAATGCCAGGAATTGCCCCATTTTTCTTCAGGGGGGGCCGTAATTAGATAACATTGGGAATGATCACACGAGAGAAGCCACAGCACTGCCAAGCATTAGAAGCATTTTGGAGCTTGGTTTGTCACTCAAGAGGTAACTGATCCGGGGGAAGATGGCAGCTTGCCACAAAAATGTTCCTGATCTTCACGTGGCATTCGGAGCTTAATGCCTGAGACGTGTCCCGACACAGAACACGAAGCCTGACACCCTTCACAGCATTGTTTGGGAGTTGGAGAGGCCTGGAGTGGACAGGGCTCCATTCAAACCTGGGGAATTGCAGTGGAGAAGCCAAATGCTGTGTGGGAAAAGGGTCCAACAGCCCAACCCAAAATTAGCCAATCCCACACAGCTCAAGGGTTTAAAGGGCAGTGTTGGAACACTGCTGCCCAAGATGGGAACATCTCCAGGAGGGAAGACAGAGATTTGGTGGGATGAGTTGACTTGAGGAGGTGCCTCTGTTGATCATGACAGTTGTTTAAATGGGAGCATCTCCGAGGGGGAAAGTTGGAGATCTGGGGGAACAGGTTGCCTTGGGAAGGTGCCAGCATAGAGGAGGGAGAGAGCTGGGGATGCAAAAACACAGGAACCAACAGGATTGTCTTTTCTCAAGGCCAGGTGCATTCAAGCCAGGGAATTGCACTAAAGGAAGTTTGTGTTACGATCTTGTTGGCCAGGGTCAAGCCAAGCACATCCAACACTCCCACAGGGACCAAGATGAGGCACAGGCCAAGTCAAAATGGGATTTAAATGCCAGCTCGCAGGAAACTTTTGGGATCTGGGCCACTGAAGAGGAACATGTCAGAATTTAACCCTTCCTTGCAAATCAGCAATATTCCCAAACACCAAGCCCTTGGTCTCTTTGTGCCCAAATTTCCTCAGGAAGCCTTAAGGGCCATGAGTCATCTTTTTCCGTGGAGGAAAGGTGGGGAAGGTCTGGCTTTGCAGAAGAGGACACAACATGTTCCACTGACCTTCCAGCCCTGATGACCACCAGGCACCACAGATGTGCCCTGGGACAGCACTGGGTCCATCCCAGGGCATGGAACTGCCACATCCAAGCATCAGTTTCCCCCTCCTTGCACTGCTTGGAGAGGTTGGAGGTGTTTTTTCACATGTCTGTCCTCACCTGCACAGCTTCAGCTAAAACTGCTGCTTTGGAGGACGTGATAAGGTGATGCCAAGGCAGTTTGCCAGCCTGCCCAGCAGCAAGAAGCCGGTTTGACAGCCAGGAATGACAGGGAAAGAGGAGAAATACGGCTGGATGGCTGCCCTGGGAGCAGGGCAAGACACTGGGGATGTCCATGGATTTTATCTGAAATGTCCTGTCACGTATGGGAGGTGAACAAGGAGCACAGGGTGGTCCACAGCTCCTTAACATGCCCAGCATCACTCTGCAAAACCCAATTTCCTGCTCCAGGCACTGTTTTAGTGGATAAAACCTCCAAAACCTTGCCTTCTCCATCCTGGAGAGCAGGATGGTGACTGAGAGGGGACGTTTTGGGGTCTTTGCACATCACAAAGAGTGGGGCTCATTCTCCAAGGACTGACTGGCATCTTCTGGGACAGTGACATTTGCAGAGGTGTTGTAGCTGACCACAGATCACATCCTTCATAATTTTTAATTAATATTAATATTAATATTAATATTATCATCGTTATAATCATCATTAGGATATTGCTGTCAATAACTGCTCTAAGATATAACTGAAGGTGGTGGTGGAGGGGGTAATAGGAACTTTCTCAGGACAAAACCAGTGAGTTTTGTCCTCTGAGCTGCCTCCCAGGGACGTCTCAAATCCTTACATCCATTGTAGAAATCAAAGATGCACTTCCTGGGAGAGCAGCAAGGGCAGCCTGAGTGTCCTCCTGGACCTGAGCAATTCCCTCACCCATCAGGGGTCTTGCCACCCATCAGCCTTCAAGGTGAATTTCATAGTGAATTATCAGTTTTTCTGTGTTCTGCTCTGCAGTTCTTGGCCGCAGCTGGGACTCAGGAGCTGAGGAGCCCTTTGTTGCAACCTGGATGTGCAAAAACAGGTCAGCTGTAGCCACCTGAGCTTTTCCTGATGGAAAACCATCTCCTCAAGAAATTCCCAGCTGGGGATGGCCAGCTGGTCTCATAGGAGACAGGTGAGAAGTGATAGAGACATGAAGGTGTTGGGTAGTGTTGGATGGACCCCCTGTCCATCACCCATCACTTCTGGTTTTTATTATTCTCAATGATTAATATTATTCATTATTATCACCACCAACCACCACACCCTCCCCCCGTGCTGGCATCCATGTGCTCTGAAAGTAAATTTGCTTTTCAAGGAGGCTGAAAAACTGCACTTGAAGAGGAAGGGAATAGACCCAACTCGTTTGCAAAAACAAGCAGGAGAACAGGCTTGTCACATTCCAGGCGTGTTTCCCCCGGCCGCTGGCCCCCTCCTGCTCCCGTAAAGCAAAAAATCTTTTTCAAAAGAAATCCAGCATGGAAAGCTCCCCATCTACAACAATCCCGAGGGGAATCTCTTTGCGAGGAGGCCTGGTTGTGTTTGAGGTACTCCCGAGGTAATTTTTCCATCCTCGCCTTGTGTTGAAACACGAAGTGAAGGGGTTGAATTTTCGACCCCCAAGTAGCAGCTGCTTGGGAGGGTTGTCCTCATCGCAATCCCTTCCCTGAGCAACATGGGATGACGCCTGTCCAGGGTGGGAAAATTTTTAGTGTCCAAAAGACAGAGGCTGCACCGGCTGTTGGGGAATGGCCGTGGATCAACAGTCTCCAGGAAGACTCCAGTGGATCCCACCAGCAACCTACTGATGCTCCCCCAGGATATCTCAGTCTGGAAGCCTGGAGGGGAGCCTCAACCTTGGTTTGCAGGGCTGGGGAAGAGAAAATCCAGGAGGGAAATCAGATAAGGAGCATTCCTGGGGGCGCATTACTGAAATGACTCGGCGTCACAGCTCTAATGCCCATACTTGACCTAGGAGCTGCACAAACCCACTTGATTTGTGGAGCGGAGGCACAGGCAGAGGGAGCCCGAGGAGGGTGTTTTCCCACCCCCTGTGCCCCCCACCTGGGAGCTCGAGGAACAGTGGCAATGTCTCTCCTGTGTGTGAAGTGCTACGCCTGAGAAAATGGGAAATGCCGGGGGAGCGATAAGTGCCGCTCCAGCCAGGAAGGCAAAGCCAGTCCATCACTCCTCGGCTCTTTATCAGCCACCCAGGCACCCTGGGTGAAGGGATTCTGCTGACTCAGGGCTTGCAGACATATAAAGAACTCAAAATTAACCAGTAATGATCGATTTTCACCAGTTCTCCATCAGCCCCAGGTACACTGTGTCTACTCCATTCACCTCCTGACACCAAATTGATTTTCCCTCTTTTTGCTGGATACTTGGCAGAGAACAGTTCAGAATGTCGTAACTATGTTCAGAGTATATTCCAGAATGGTTTGGGTTGGAAGGGACCTTAAAGAGCATCTCATTCCACCCCAGTGCCATGGGCAGGGACACCTCCCACTATCCCAGGTTGCTCCAAGCCCTGTCCAGCCTGGCCTTGGACACTTCCAGGGATGGGGCAGCCACAGCAGCTCTGGGAAGATGTGCCAGTGCTTCATCACCCTCCTAGTCAGGAATTTATTCCTAATACCTAATTTAAACCTCTCCTCTGTCAGTTTAATGTCATCCGTGTGGGGTGACAGCTTGATAGGTCTCATTTTGCATAATGAGAAACCGAGGCACGAAAGCATCAGGGTGACTTCCATTCTCAGGACCAAACCTGAACATGGGCTGGAAGATCCTGGGGTGGTGCTTGACCTTCCCTGGGAGAGATTTCTTTTCCCTCACACATCAGTCTGAAAGGGGAATTCAGAAGGGTCAGGTGCGAAAAGCCCCGCTGGGATCCAGCCCTGACAGCGGCGGTTTGGGGCTATTTATTTTTGGCTCCCAGAGAAAGGCTCACAGCGAGAACTCAGAAGCAACACGAGCTACCAACTCCCATGCCTCAGTTTCTCCACCTCCTATGGGATGAACTCTACTTCTATCCCCGCACCCCGGCAGAAATCCCAGGGGAGCGCGGTGATTTCACGCACGGCGCGGGCCGGAGGCGCGGCTCCGGCAGCCTGGGTGTTCCTCGGCAGCGCAGCCTAAACCTGCGCTCGGCTTTGCCCTCAGCACAGCCCGAGGTGCTGCGATTATCGGCCCAAACCTGACGCCTCAGGTTGTGCTGCTGTCGCCCCGAAACACCGACCCTCACTGACTGACTGCTGCCTTTGTCCATCCCAGCGGAGTTTCCTGGCTTGCTGCCTGTTTATGCACGTTCCTCCCGCAGCCGTGACTCAGGCCTCAGGTATTTGAGAATTTGGTCATTACTGAGCTAAGTCACCTTCCCAGCACCGGGAGGGACTTTGGAAATCCTCAGTGGAGCTCCCAAATTCCCACTGCCCCGGGGTTATGGCGTGGCTCCCCCTGTCCCAGGCTTTGCGTCCCAGAGGGATGGAGAAGCCTGCAAGGGTCTGACTCCAAAATGTGCCTTGCCCCAGAGGGAAGTTTTGAGTGGTGGGGCCAGGACAGAGAAACCAGACCCACATCGGCCTTCAGGTCCAGCTTGAAAAAGAAGCAGCAACAGCATCTCCTGTAGGGTCAGTGTGATGCCCTCCTGGCTGGGGATGGAAGGCATGAGGTCTTGGGGCTCAGTTTGGGTTTGCCCTGGCGTAGGGATGGCGTGGGACATGGACACAAGGTCCCGGACTCATTGCTAATTGATGTGCTCCCACAATTATCCCCTGTGAAGACCACTCAAAGCCACATCCATACCCAGATCCACCCACCAAAGAGCAGGAGTCTGGCTGAGCTGCCTCAGTTGGGAGTTGGACACTTTGGGAAGCCCAGGCCCCTCCAGGGACCAGACAGCCCGTCTGAGCTGCAGAATTCCATGGAATGTCACAAACAAACAGGGGCTAAGGATAGGCACAGCTGCCAAGGGCCTGAAATCCGGGAGGGGTGGATCCCAAACCAAGGCTGATGCAAAGGCTCTGCTCTAATTCACACCAGCACAAGGTGCCACAGAGATACCACCCAGGTGAGATGCAGCCCACACGTGGCACAGCAGCCATGGGAGACACTGGCACAGGCTGTCCAGCGAAGCTGTGGCTGCCCCTGGATCCCTGGAAGTGTCCAAGGCCAGGTTGGGCGGGGCTTGGAGCAACCTGGGATAGTGGAAGGTGTCCCTGCCCGTGGCAGGGGGTGGAATGAGATGCTCTTTAAGGTCCCTGCTAACCCAAACCATTCTGTGACGAGGCAAACTGAGGCACCAACTTGCAGGGAGCTGCATCCTGGAGGCTCCTGCTCACCTGCTGAAGGTATTTCCTACAGACACAAGCAGGGCTAAGGGACCACAGCAGGAACGTCCCCTCAAATCACTGGGAAAAAGCACTTTGCTGGCTAAATCTATCCTATTAAGTCCAAGCACAGATATCCCACGTGGATGAGGGATGGAGAATATGTCAGGGAAGGAGGAACACGCAAAGGTGTTTTCTCCTTTGCTCTGCGTGTTCAGGGCACCTACAGCCGGCAGGGACAAGCCAGGACAGCTGTGCCTTGTGCCATCACAGAGATCCAAGGATCCCCCTCACCCCTGGAGAAACCCCAACGCGTCCTTGCAGCCAGCTTGTCCACAAGAGAGGACGGCAGCCACCGCCGGACACCCAGGCACGACCGCTCTGTGTTTCGGCCACAAATGTCCGTCCATCACCTTTTAATCCCCAACCTTTGACCTCCTGCCTTTGTGCAGCCGAGGAAAAACTCCCGTGTTAAGGCAACAAGGAAATGACCCGGAGTCTGATCCCCCTGATCCTTGCTCCACCTCCCGGGATGGGCGATGTGCCCCCGGCAGCGAGATCCTAATCCCTCGGGGCCGGACAGTTCATGGATGGACTGTCCCCAACACAGGACATTGAGCATCCACCAAGGGGTGAGGGCCTGCCTGAAAGCTGGAAAAGAGCTGTTCTGCCCCAAATTCCCTTCGGGGCCGAGAGGGAAGGCAGGGGAGGAGTGAATGAAATAGGAGCAGGATGTTTTTGCTCCTTCATGTCTAGGGTCACTGCTCCATCTAGCGTTGGAAATGTCCCTCCGGCAGGAAGGGAAGGGACAGACCGGCAGCCTGGAAAACGGGATACTGAAGCCCCTTTGGAGGAACACAAAGCCCTGGTGACTTTATCCTGCTTGGTTTTCTGGGTTTTTTTTTTAATTGCCATGAAGACCTGTCTCTTTTCTCCTGTACATCCCAAAAGCTTTTCCAGGTGATCTGCAAAGATGCCATGGAAGGGGCCAGAGAGCCGGATCTTATCCGAGAGCTCAGGTGTGGGCAGTCAGTGTATTCCCACCCACGTGGCAGCTCAGATGTGACACCTCGACCTCCAAGTGAAGCTTCAGGCTTAGGAGAAATCAGGAAAATCCACAAAGTGGAGGAATTCATGGTGACACGAACAAATGGCATCAGTAGGGTTCAGAGTTAACACCTTTTCATTGTGGGAAGGCAGCGGCGCCTCACCCCAAGGTATTTGCGCAGGAAGGATTATTTGCACCTCTCTGAAAACCTTGCAGGTATCTCAGGCCAGCCTGGGATCAGGACTTTCTGAAGTTTTGGGGTGAAACAAAGGGAATTGTTTCCTTTTTCTAAAATAGCCCCAAATTACCATTTTTGGCTCAGCTGGGTCTATAGGTCTAAGCTGTTCCTGGATTTCCATCCCTGCAAAAACCCAGAGGCTGTGGGAAGGAGAGAAGGATCAGCCCTTATCCAGCACTTTCAGAGAGCTGGAGCATTTTTTTCCTGCTCCAGGAGAAACAGGATCAGGTCACACCCCGGGGCACCCAAACTGCAGAGTTGATGTCAGGAACAAAAAGTGCCTTCTCCAGTCAGTGGAGTGAGATGGGCTCTGTTGGGGCAACTCTGAGCACAGCTCTGGTTTGAAATCCCTGGAGAAACGTGATGCTATTGGAGAATTTCTAAAAAATAAGAATTTTTAAAAAAAATAATTACCTGAAACAGTCATGCTACTAGAATAAAATGGATTTTTTTTTGTCTAGCTTGCAAATAACACAAATTCCAAATGGTTTTTGCAAAATGTCTGTGGCAGCAAATTGAACTTTTCACAGAAATTTTTAAAATGCTGGAATGGGAGTGAAATTTTAATTATTTAGGAAGAACCACACACGGATCTGTGGTGATGCCAGAGTAGGACCTTCAGGGCCTTAACAGAGCCTTCCAGCGCTGAAAGGGGGTTCATAAAAAAGAGGGACGGTGACTTTTTACATAGACAGGTAGTAATAACACAAGGGGTAACAGTTTTAAACTAAAAGAGGAGAAATTTAGATTAGATGTTTGGAAGAAATTCTTCCCTGTGAGGGGGGAGAGGCCCTGGCACAGGTTTCCCAGAGAAACTGTGGCTGCCCCATCCCTGGAAGTATCCAAGGCCAGGTTGGATGGGGCTTGGAGCACGCTGGGATAGTGGGAGGTGTCCCTGCCCATGGCAGGGGGTGGGACTGGGTGAGCTTTAAGGTCCCTTCCAACCCAAACCATTCTGGGATTCTCCTTCAAAACCTCCCGTGATATCCCAGCTGCCAGGATAGACCCAGGAGTGATGGCTCTTGGCTTTGAAGAAACCCTCCAGCTATCACAGAAAAAAACCAGCCCCCAAACCCACGGACAGGCAGGACAGGACCAGAGATCCCTCATGTCCAAGAGTTATAGGATAACTCAGGTGGGAAGGGAACCTCAGGAGGTCCCTAGCACAATGTCTTGCCCAAAACACGGGCGTTCAGGTCAGACCAAGTGGTGCAGGACATCACCCAGCTGTGTCTTGAAGTCTTCAAGGGTGGAGATGTCACAGCTCTCTGCGCAACAGACTCCAGGGCTGGTTGGGACAGTGCTTCACTGCTGGTGCTTGGGACAAGGGTGCGGAAGTATTGGGATCCTGGCTAACAAAGCACATGGTTCAATCCCCTCTAAAAGTACTGGTGTTAACTGGTTTTGCTGCTAACCACAGCCACCCCTTCCATGAGCAGCTGCAATTTCCATCATCTCCTGAGATGCCCTATCAAGGCATTTCCCCGTCTCCTCTCTGATTTAGCCCAGGTTTCACATCCCCCAAGTGCTGCACCAGCTCAAAAAACTTCAGAGCAAATGGCCACCATTCATCAACACCATCATCACAGAATCATCATCACCATCAGAGAATGGTTTGGGTTGGAAGGGACCTTAAACCTCATCCAGTGCCACTCCCTGCCATGGGCAGGGACACCTCCCACTATCCCAGGCTGCTCCAAGCCCCGTCCAACCTGGCCTTGGACACTTCCAGGGATCCAGGGGCAGCCACAGCCTCTCTGGGCAACCTGTGCCAGGGCCTGCCCACGCTCACAGGGAAGAATTCCTTCCTAATATCTAACCCAAACCTGCTCTCTGTCAGTTTGAAGCCATTCCCCCTTGTCCCCAAGCTGGAGACACTGATCGCAGGAGCTCTCAGCCTCTGGAGCTGAGCCCTCCTCCCGTCTGATAGACACAAACCAACGTGCCCTGGAGACCCACTCCGCCCTTTACTTTATTCCTGGTGCCAGTGAAGGGAATGTGGATGGAGGAATCACTCTCACGTGGCCGGAGATCCTCAGCCACTGCTGTCCCAGGGTCAGGAGTGGGGTAGGGATTTTTGGGGTCCAGGTGTTTGGCAGTGTTGCATCAGCACTTCTAACACTAGAAACAGGGAGAAAGGGAGGGAAGCTGCAGGAGCAGGAGCTGGCAGGGTCCACAACCAATGCACAAGCCCCCCTGTGCATCCCATCTCCCTGTTCAGCCCCGCACACCTCCTGTCACATCTGCCCCAGCGCCACCAAGGATTTCAATCAGATCATACCTTAAAGACAGGGATGCATCGGGAGGAGCTGAATGCGCTCTTGGCTTCCCCCCTGCATACAATTTCTCAGCAAATGGTTATTTTGAATGGGAGGTTTGCCCAGGACATGAGATCGCCCAGCCCTCGGGTATTTAGATCGGCATTACACACTTTGAATGCTCCGAGACAAGAAGTTACACAGAAAACGCCTTTTGTCTGGCAACACAATCTGCTTTTTTGTTCCAAGGGGGCCAAGATAATTGGAGCTGCGAAGCGCTACCTTAACGCTCTTCCACCAGTCATGGACTTAATTCTGGGGAGAATAACTCCCCGCAGTTATTGCCATAAAGCAACGCAGCGATTCAGAGAGCCCTTTTCACTCGCCGATGCCGCGGGGGACCACCCAGGCGCCGGGAGGACAAAGCCACCGCCGCGCCCGCTGCGAGGGGCAGAGCCGACCTGGGGCCGTGGGGAGGGATGGTCCTGCACTGGTCCCCCCCTGTTTTGGGGCAGGGATGCAGGCCGGAGCCCCAGAGCATCCCACACGGATGAGGCACGGGCAGAAGGGGATGCGGGGCTCGCTGGGGGCTGTGCTGGCCCCGGTGTGTGTGCGAGGGCTGGGGGCAAAGGGATGCAATTTTTAGGGGTGCACAAAGGCAGCCATCCCCTCGTTGCCACCTCTTCCCTGCCTGCTCGTGCATCAGCTGCAGAGGCGTTTGCCAGCTAAGGCATGCAAATCCATGCATAGAAATGCATAGAAATGTATGTTAAGGAAGAAAAAAATCAACCCTTTCTTTCACAGCCGTCATCTGGTTTCTACTGGCATGGAGCAGGACTGGACAGTCACCCCCTCCCCCATTTTTTGGTCCCCTGGAGTGGGTCAAGCTCAGACGGCAGCACCCTGACCTCACAAATAGCAACCGCCCAAAAATCTAAATTAATTCTGGCAGAGACAAACCCCGGAGAAGGGCTGAGCCACATCCCCTGAGCCACATTCCCTGCCCTGTTGTGTTGGCCGTGCTGTTCCCAGTCCCCAAGGGATGCTGGACAGGAACACACCAACATTCCCACCCCTTAATGGAGAGAAAAATCTTCATTTTCCCCGTGTTGGGCTCCAGAGGGCACCTCTGCCACTGCTGCCTTGCCTGTGTGGCCCTGGGCACATCGCTTGTCCCTGTCACCCTCCCAAATTTACACCAGGCACGGGGCTGGAGTGAAGGGGTGAGCAGGGGCTGGATGGCTGCTCCCACAGGGATTTCACTCGGTATTTGGGAAGGGCATTTTCCTTAACTGGGCTGAAAGGAGCCCTGTAGAACAGTAATCCTGCGGAGGGGACACACCAACCGCCAAACAATTCTCCTTGATTTCAGAAAGTTGGCAAAAAAAAAAAAAAAGAAAAAGAGAAGGAAAACATGTTCATTGGGAAGTACAGACTATTAAGAGACTTTCTGAGATTCCAGGAGGAATCTCCTCTGCAGAGAAGTGAGGATAAAGCAGTCAGGCTGTATCTGTGAGCCCATCCACCCCAGCTCCAAAACATCACAGGAACCCTACAGACCTTCTAAAATTTATTATCTGGGGGAATATCTGCTCGGCAGCACCCGCATCCAAGCCCAGCACCAGGAATATCAGGAGCAGAGAAAGCTGCTCAACCCCTCTATCAGACACCGGAGAATCCTCACGGGGTAACACACAGGAGGAACTGGGGTTTGATGTTTGGCTGTGGAGTGCAATGCTTGTTGGGTCATCTGTGGGGCATTTTGAGCAAGCCCCTCTCCTGAAATCCCTGGTGGAATCCCGGGGTTGGGTGCGGGGTTGGCTGCTGGGACCTGGCCCCGGCGGCTTCGCTGCTGCCGCCTGCCGCAAGAGACCTCCCTGGGAGCCAGAGGCCACCAAAACGGGGCTGGAAAACCTCTCCCGAGCCAATCTTTCAGCTGTCAGAGCTGGGCAGGTGTCTGTGCCTCAGTCTGCCTGCAGGGAGGGCCTATCCTGGCAAAAACATGGATCCACAGAGCTTCTGACGTCAGCATCGGCTGCATCTTCAGCATCAGCATCGTATGTTTGTTCTTTTTGATGCACTCAAATATCATCCACTCCCCCTCCAGGAGGAAATACAGAGAATTTCCGATGGGACAAATCCTTCCCTGTGAGTTTGTAACTCATGGAAAGCAAAATGAACAGAAAAAGGCCACGTTGGATGCTGTTTCTCCCTGGAGAAGAGTGGTCAAAATATTCCAGCTAGGCATTTTGTTGAGCTGCCTGTTTCTTTTATTTTTTCCCTTTTTTCCCCCCAATTTTCCATGGTTTCCTACTGGATCTCAAGACAGCTCAATGCCAGAATGTGCCCTCTGGCATTGCAAAGAGCTGCCAGTCCTTACTATTTGGCTCCAAATTTAAATTTTTTCAAGAGTTTTGCTTTTGCTTTCATTTCATTTTGGAAAGGTTATGAAAGAAAGAAACTGAAAAAAAAAAAAAAAAAGGAAGAAATGAAACCGCAAAAAAAAACTTCTCAGAGAAAAGCAAGTCCTGGCCTTGCCCTGCTTGAATGCAAAGAGCAGCTGGGGCTCGATCAAGGACTTTAAAAAACATTTAGGGTCTCCTTGAAATGAGGGGAGCAGACAGCACCATCCCAGCACAGCTTCCAGTCCACTGCAAACAGGACTGGATCTGATGGGAGCTCAGAGCTGGATGCAGGATCTTCTTTGGGTACCAGGGGAAAAATCAGGGTGATGGTTCCTGGTTTAGGAGATGCCGTGAGGACAAGTGTTCTGGAAAGCTCTTTAATCCAGGCCCTCTTGGAGCAGCTGATGGAGGGATTTCAAGCCAAGGAAACTCACTGCTGTAGTTTGTTCCTTGGAAAATGAGGATTTGTGCCCAGACTCCTCCCGGGAGGTATCCAGCTGAAGTCAGGCTGAGCTGGAGCAGGAGCCAGGGGGGTGGAGGAACTTCCAGAGTGACTCAGACTTGGGACTTCATGGATCAACAGCTGCTCCTGTGATGGCCAGCTGGGACTTTTCCTCACCGAAAGTCCACACCCAAGCAGAAAGGCCTTTCAGAGAACTAGAGGTTAAAATATAGCATTTTATAGCTAAAATTTTTCCAGGTGGCGCATCCCAAACCAAGGTCTTCCCCTCTGCTGAAGCCCCCAAACAAGGGGAAAACATCCCTGTCCCCACCTGACCTTCACCTCCACGCGCCAGCCAAGTGACCCTTCCCAAAGCCATGTCCCCTCCACACTAACGCCATGCCCTAGGGCCAAGCCCAGGATGGGCTCTGATGGCTCCTGGCTGCACAGAATCCACCTGGAAATTGAGTGTTCCTTAGCTGGTCTGTAATTACAGGTTTCACGGCTCCAGAAATCCATGGCTTCAGGTCCTGGATGCTGGCTGCAACTGAGAGCCTCAGATCTCCCCTTTTTTTCCCGTTTTCCCATGCCTGCCTCTCACACACTGATGGGAAGAGGTGGTTGGTCTCCTCCAGCCTCTCCATCCCACATCGCCAGGACCTAACTCCCATGCTGAGCTCTCATTCATCCCTGCAGAATAAAACAGGGAGCCAACCTCTCTTTTGGCTGCAGAGACAAGTTTATTTTCACATCAATTCTAATTAATGCCCAACACGTGCTCCTCAGAGCCCGGCCACGGGATCAGGGAAAGGTGGAGCTGTTTTGACAGCTCTGGAATCAGTGACAGAATTGTCTGTTGGGTGCCCAGCTCCCAACCGGGTGAGTTTGCAGAGCTTATTATTAAAAACCTGATTCATTATTTTGCCTTTGTAACTGCATCATGGGCACAGGCTTAAATGTTAATTGCAATCTATTCCTCGAGGATAAATCCCAGCTGTCTCCCTAGAGATGAGTGTGGCACAAGCCCTGAAAATGCAAAGAAAATGGGTGTTTTTCCAAGGGATGGCAGAAACCCAGGGGACAGATTTTAGCATGGGATGGGCACAGGTTTTACCCTGTATCCCGGAGGTGGGATGAAAAAGGCACCCCAGGATCTCGACCACAAGGTTGTCGCTTGTCCAGTCCTTGCTTGGGATGAAGTCCTTCCTGCGTGCCCTGTGGTTTTGGGCAAGGAGATGTCCTGGCAGATGATTCCTTAATTGCAGAGACCTCTCAAGGTCCAGGCAGATCCTTTGCCCCATGCTCAGGGCAAGAAGGGAAAAATGTTCTCAGCTTTGGGTCTGTGGGATGGTGCAGGAACTTTAGGACAGAGGGAGGGATCTCTGACCCTGGGGACCCCTCAAATGTCACCTGAGCTCTGCACAGTGGCAAGCGGAGAGTCAGCCCAGGGCTTCTCTCATCCCTCTAATTGTCCCTTTTTTTCTCCTGGCACACAGATCTGTAAAAGGATGTAGGTGCCCCGTCCCTGGAAACATTCAGGGTTAGGTTGGACAGGGCTCTGAGCTCTGAGGTGAAGGTGTCCCTGCTCACCACAGGGCTGGACTAGATGTTCTTTAAAGGTCCCTTCCAACCCAAACCATTCCATGATTCCATGATAAAATGGAGCAGGGAACGAACTTGGCAGGGGATTGCTACCTCACAGAGACACGAAATGAGATTAAATGATCCTGTCTTGCAGTGACTTAGACATTCTCCACCTTTTTACCTCCTTTCTGCACCACACCTATTTTCTTAACCCCAATCCCTTCCCTTTGGTCCTTCCTCCAGCAGCCTCCTGAGTTCCACTCCTTCTGCCTTGCAAACCTCGCTGCAAACAAACCCATCCACACTGGCGTTTCTCACTCCTGCCATTACCCAGCTGCTGTTTTCCTGCAATGTGCATCCCCAGATTTCCAGAAAAATGACGCTGCATGAACAAAGCCCTTCAAGGTGACATTTTTCCAGCCTGGAAACAGAAGCTGCACCGCGACAGCCGCCGTCTGGGGTTTTTTTTCCTCCATCAGGCAGGTGTCCAGTGGGGCTATGTGACCTGACATTGATGTTATAATTAGGCTGGTTTCCATCTTCCCCCTCCCACACGGAACAATCGCCGTCATTCTTGCCGGCGGTCAGAGTTCACTGAGGGCCTGGGACGGCTGTGACATTGATTGGCAGGTCCCAGGGCAGCCACGTCTCCTCCTTGTCAGGTTTGGGCTTATCAATTAGTGGCTGCACAACTTAATGAGGTTTTGATGACGGAGGACAGGCGAAATTCCGTTCCCACCCAGAAGAACACTGTGGCAATAACTTCGCTACCTCCGGTGTGATATTTTCTTCTAGAGCTCCGTAGCCAAGCGACACCATAGGGAAAGGCAGAGCCCTTCTGCTCTTTTACAGCTCATTAACTGGGAATTCTGACTGGAAGAGTGTCCTGAGCAAGAGGACAAAATATTGAGTGTTTCCAAAGTGGGAGCTTTGCTGGCAAGCCATGGGATTTCTGAGCATTCAGCTGATGGAGGGGGAATATTTCAGCTGAGCGTTGAAAATCCAGGTTTTCTGTCAGTGGCCATTAAAAGCAGGGGGATACGTGCCACAAGAAATCCTACATGGCAGCAGGGTACCCTGGGATGGTCAGAGAGTTTTCGCTGGTGGAGCTCTGTGAAATCACACAAAGCTCTCCAAATGGGATGTTTTAACGCTCCTACCTTTTGTCTTTACACTTGGAGAGAATGGCCCCTCCAGGAAACAACTCCAGCAGTGCCTGATGGGCTGGGGGTAGGGCCCGGGAATTGGACAGGTGAGGTAGGTCCAGGTAGGACAGGGAATAGTATAATCCCAGGATGAGGGAACATACTCTGGCATTGCTGCAACGCTCATCCCAGAGACCAGACTGGTCCCAGAGACCAAACTCAGCACACCCAGGGCTGCAGCTCTGGCCAGGTTGGACAGGGTTTGGAGCAACCTGGGATAGTGGGAGGTGTCCCTGCCCATGGCAGGGGTTGGAACTGGGGAATATTTAAAGTTCCATCCAATCCAAACCATGCTGGGATTCCATGAGAGCACAACAATCAATTTTTCCTGTCTAATCCATCTTCCCTGGGTACCAAAAGGCATCACCAAGGCTGCTCAGACAGGGCATCATCCCACTGCAGCCTTATCCAGAGGTGTCAGCAATCAGCAGTGCTGATGTTAAAGGTCTCCTCACTCCCAGGTTACCCTGCACGTCACTGAGTCAGGAAGTGCAGCCGCTTCCAAATTAAGGAGGAAAGAAGCGAGGCAGAGAGAGCTGCGGCAATTTGCCCAAAATCCCTGGGGAGCCAACGTCACCAGCGTGGATCTGATCTGCTCCCTCTGCTCTCCAGCCCTCAGTCCCGCAGCTGAGGTGCTCTCCAAAGTGCTCCAGCTGAGTGGGTCCTTCTGCCACCTAAGTCAGCTCTGAGAGGGGAAACCATGGCAAAATAAAAGCTCTGACTGCAGGTGTTCTTATTTTTCTGCCTATCCAGCGAGCCATTTAGAATTTTTCTTGGTTTTCTCCCTGTTTCCACCTTCCTTTTGCTGCCAGGATGGTAAGATATGAACAGCAAGATTAGATCTGTCATCTTTTCGACAGCCCAGGCCCATCTACAGGTGACCCCAGGACCACAAATCCAAGGAATCATCGCTATTTTTGGTAGGCAACATAGCAAATTGCTGGAGGGGTGGGGTGGAGGGTGCTGTAATTTCTCAGCTCCTGAGTAATTGCAATTCTCACCTCAAGGTGAGAGACTCAGAGGTGAGAAATCCTCAACCTGACAGCAACCAGGAGCTTCAGGGCAGCAGAAAACGGAGCAGTGAAGGAGCCCCGTGTCCTTCAGCCCCTTCCACGTGGGTATCCACCCCAGCTTCACCCCAAAACACCCCAAAATTACTTTTCCATCACCACCAGGAGGCACGGAGTGGTTGGGCATCGCTGCCACCTGCTCTGAGGTCTCCACCACCCCAGATGCCAGATATGATCATCAAGACCCTTCTCAACAAAGACAACATGTGAGAAAAGATTATTTTGGGGCACCCTGAAATTCGAGCAAATCCAGCCTGTGGTAATTTTCCTCGGGGGTGATGCAAAAGGAAAAGCATCACCTGGGAAGCACTTTGTGACTCCGGGTGATATTTTTATAACCTCAGAAGTCGCCTTGCACAAACACCTTTTTTTTTCTTTTTTTTCAAAAAGCAGCAAGAACAGGGTGTAGTTCAGCCGGCAGATTTGTCATCAGAGGCTCCCAGCGGGGAGGAAAACTCTCCAACACCGAGGGGGCCATCCAGGAAAAGCCAGGGGACTTTCTGGAAACCTGGGAGCACCCAGAAAAGGAGCCGAGCTGCCCTGAGGGATCCCTTCCCGTTTTGTCCTTCTCCCACATGGGTTTTCCTTAGCACGGAGAAAGCACGGGACACGTCTGCTCTCTCAGCTGAGAAAGAAACTGAGGCCTCTTTCTTCTTTCCAGAAATGTCATGAGTCACCGGGCAAAGTGTTCCTGTTGCATCACAGCAGCCTCAGGGATGAACCGGATGGACAGGGCCAAATCCAGGAGCTCCTTGATCTCAGCGTCCACGCGGGCCTCCACGGGGTGGTTACAATGAAATGACATGTCAGTGATGACATATCACAGGTGATAATAATGAAATAACCCCCTCTTGCCTTGCTTTGCACCTCCACCGGATGGATTTTCACCCGCAAGGGTGATGGGATGGTGGGATGAGCACCTTCTCCCCTGAGTGAGCTAAAACGAGGAATTGCTCTGGGTTAAAAATAAAAGGAAAAAAAAAAAAAAAAGGGAGAGAAGGATTATTTTTAACTCAGAGCAGCAGCCCTGATCTGGTTCACCGCCCGGGCATGGAGACAGGGCTGTGAAACAAGAGGTTGCTCAGCTCAGCTGTGGCCAGGAGGGGATTTGGGGATGGGGAAAAATTCATTAATGAGGTTTTGCTGTTGACTTGAGAGCAGCTTCCCCGTATCAGCCTGTTCCCAGAGCCTCTCATCTCAGCTTCTGCCCCCGGGCTCATCCAAAATGTCCAGTGAGGACAGGGGCCCCAAGCAAGTGCAAATTCTCCTTATTCTCCTTAAATCCCACTTGGTATTTTAGGTTAAACTCGTTATCTCTTAAACCTGAAGGATGCTGTGTCCCCAGCAGGTCACAAGCCCAGGGCTGCACCGAAGGGACAGGGACATCTGTGATCCCAGTGGTAGCTGTCCCTGCCTGGACACTGAAGTGGGCAGCAATCTGTCCCCTGGAACAGTGATCCTCTTCCTGAAATCCCCCACTGCAGACAGGTCGGCCTCTGCAGCGCAGGAAAACACGATTAATTCGATTTCTCGGCGTGTCTTTGCCATCTAATCACTTTGTTAAACCATCAGAGCTCCGGCTGCTTTGTGACTGTCTGGGGAGATATAATGCAATTTAGGCGCTTTCTTAAGTAAAATAATAACGCTAATTTGTACCTGCTCTGCGTGGGGCTGGTGCCTCCCTGGAAGAAGCACAGGGATGATCTTGCCTCCCGCCCAGGCTCCCTCCTAGCGTTTCCCAGCCCTGTTGCTGCCATCCCTCTCGAGTGTGACCCAATTTTTTTAGGAAAAGAAGCTTTTGGGCTCGTACCCATCTGCCTGTCTGCCTTGTCTGTGTAATATTTTCAGCTGCTGGGTGATTTCAGCCCCACTTGACAGGGGTTGGAGGTCTTCGAGGTATTCATTTCCCATGAGCATCGGGGGGAAATCTAGAAATAAGCAGTTTTGGTGGCTTCCTGCTGTGTTTCAAAACTTCTGTTCCTGTCTTTAACAAAGGAAATATTTAGCATTTATCCTGGGACAGCACATGACTTTGATTTACCTCAGAGTTACCCCAAAACAGAAAGGAGGTAAGCCAAAATTTATTGTGCACCATTGCTTCTACACTGGTCTCTTGAGCTTTGGAACCATGTGAATTATTTTTGTGCCATGTGGAGTTAAAATACTGCTGTGCTGGCTTGTTCCCTCTGTCCTGTGCAAGGTAAAATGAATTAATTTTAGCCCAAATAATGACAATTAATTGCTAAGGTAAAAAAATTAAAAGCAATTTTCCCTGTATGGGGAAACTGAGGGACAGAGAGGCTGGAGCAGCACTCAGGACACTTCATCCTATGGGTCCTCTCCTTTCACCCATTTCCAGCACCAGAAACAGAAAATTGTACCAAATCCTCTGTTTTGTCTCAGCAGTGAACAGAAGTGGCAGTAGAGCGGCCTGGCAAAGGGAGCCCTCCCTGCAGTCCTGCTTTATTTTGGATGAAAGAGCCTTAAGGATTTTGTTTGAATCCATGGATAACCAGCAGATGCTGAAGGGGAGGAGCACACCGGGACTTTGGATATGCAGGGACCCCAAGGCAGGTGCACGGACAACTTTTAATTTTATATATATAACACAGGAGCACATTCCTGAGCAGAGACAGGACAATGATGCACAGGGCATGGATATCGGCTGGCATGGATACTGTCCAGTAAGGATGCTGCATGGAGTGGGTCCTGCTTCACATGGATGCTGCCCACCATGGATTCTCCATGGAGTGGATGCTGCAGGGCCTGGACACCGCCCAGAATGGATGTTACATGGCATGGATGCTGCATGGCACGGATGCTGCATGGAGTGGATGTCGCAGCACATGGATACTGCCCAGAACGGATGCTGCCTGGCATGGATGCTGCAAGGCATGGATGCAGCATGGAGTGGATGATGCCTGGCATGGATACTGCCCTGAACAGATGCTGCCCAACATGGATCCTGCATGACACACATGCTGCATGGCACAGACTCTGCTCACCACAGATGTTGCCCACCACAGATGCTGCCTACCATGGATGCTACACGCCATGGAAGCTACACGGCATGGATGGTACACGTCATGCATGCTGCACCACATGGATGCTGCATGGAGCAGGCGTTGCGTGGAGTGGATGCTCCCTCCCCGGTATGGATGCTACACGTGTCCCCAAACACCCTGAAACACCGAACACCCCCACACAGCCCATCCACCCCCAAAAACGGTGCCTGTCCCATGTCCCTCCAGACACACACACATCCCCTGAGGCACACACGCATTCCCACCAGGCACACATGCATTCCCACGCAGCCTGGCATGTGCAAACCCTCGTGCCAAGCCCACGAGGCATCCCGCATCCCGGCGGAGCCGGGCAGGGAGCGATGCTGCACGGCATGTGCAAGAGTCCAGAGCAGATCCCTGGCCGCTCTGATAAGGGGTAATACCGCAGGGAATGGGGAACGGTGCAGGGAAAGGGGAATGATGCAGGGAAGGAGGAACAGTGGAGGCAAGGGGAAGGGACGGTGCAAGTAAGGCAAAGGATAGCTGCAGAGAAGGTGAAGGAATGCTGCAGGGAATGGGGAATGATGTAGGGAAAGGGGAATGATGCAGGGAAAGGAGGAACGGTGCAGGAAACGGCGAAGTGGTGCAGGGAACGAGGGAGAGGTGCAGGGAAGGGGAAGGAAGGGTGCAGGGAAGAGGGAATAGTGCGAGGAAAGGCGAACGGTGCAGGGAAGAGGGAACGGTGCAGGGAACGGGAGGGAACGGTGCAGAGAAGGAGCAAGAACAGTGCAGGGAACGGGGGCCGGTGCGGGGAAGGGGAAGGCACGGTCCCCAGCACCGCATTCCCGCAATCCCGGGCGGATCCCGGCCCCGCACACAGCGCGGACACGGAGCGGGCGTGGCCAAGCAGCCGGACACGCCCCCGCCTTCCCGGCGCGGCGGCTCCCGCCGTGGCCGCGCCCACTCCCCAGACCACGCCCCGCACCGCCAAGGCTGCCGGTCACACCGTAGCCGCGCCCACTGCGCCTGTACGCCACGCCCCCTCACGGGCCAGGCCTGGGGCTCCCCGCCATGGCCACGCCCCCTCCCCTGCAGGCCGCGCCCCCTTCGCCCTCCTCGCCTTCCCGCGGTGCCTCGCGCGGGGCGGGCACTGACGTGGCCGCATCGCGCCGCCATCTTGTGCTCCAGGGCGGATCGCGGCCGGGGCGAGCGGGCTCCGAGCGGGACCCTCCGAGCGCAGCCAGACTCACGGCCCGCGGCTCCTGACGACGCCGGTGGGTTTGCCGACACCTTCCCCCTCCCTCCTTTCGAGCCTTATTCCGTCCTCTCCGTCCGCCGCGCCGCGCCCCCGCCCGCAGCGCGCGGCCTTGGCGCTAAGGGGAGGCGGCGGCGGGCGCTGAGGGAGCGGGACTGGGTGGTTCTTTCCTTATTTTTCCTTCTTATTCCTTCTCATTCCTTCTCATCCCTACTCATTCCTTTTCCCCCACAGCACTCGAGGCCTTTGGCAGCGGCGCTGCCCCATCCGGCCCCTCCTCCACGCCTTTGCGGGGCGTGGGGGGAGTCGGGCCTTTCGCTTGCCTGCTTGTGGGTGGGATGGGGTGGGAAGGAG
Organism: Atrichornis clamosus; assembly: GCA_013400975.1. Lineage (NCBI taxonomy): Eukaryota > Metazoa > Chordata > Aves > Passeriformes > Menuridae > Atrichornis > Atrichornis clamosus. The sequence continues at coordinate 30,086 of WBMZ01006106.1, forward strand.
TGGGATAGACAGGGGTGGAAAAGGGGTAATCGCTGCAGCTCGCCCGCAGCTGCAGGAGGCCCCGCTCCGCTCCCTCTAGCGATGAGATTAGACGGGATGGGCTTGTCCTCCCTTCCCCAAACTCGCTCATTCCGGCCTCTGCCCCGCCCGTGGACGACTCCGAGGAAGGAGAGGCATTTCCTCCTTCTCCTCTCCCCCCGAAAACCCTCGTCTGGTGAGGGAAGCGAGGCTTGGATAAAGCTCGTGGGGCAGAGGTTGTTTCTCTCTAAGCCCTTGACTGCTGAGTTGGTATTTTTTGTCGGACTGAGGAGTTGAGCTTTATCCTGGAGCAAACAACTCTGTTTGCCGTCCATTGGCTTGGGTTTGATGGTGTGGGAGATCAGCTTTCCTTGGCGGAGCAGATCCCTGTGGGAGGATATTATATTCTGTCTGAAAATACTCCATCCTGTCTCCGTGAGTGGTGAACGTGATACTTTGGGCTGATAAACCTGTGTGATGAAGTGATAGCCCAGCTCTGCCCCAGCAGAGTGTGAGTAAAACTCTGCCGGCTCGTAAAACTGCCCCAAATGTTGTTGTGTTTGACATTGACCTTGTGGCTTTGCTGCTCTGCTTCTGCCAAGGCAAATTCCACAGGTTGATTAGAGTCCTAACCAGAGGTCTGGTGTTGAAATTGTAGCTTTATCAATAACTAAAATTCCAACTATTTATTTAATACTTTGAGCTTTGTCTTGCGAGGCTCACAGCACCCCTTTGCAGGGTATTCCATTAACCTTATTTTTCAGGCAGACAAATCGAGGCAAAGTGAATTTTTCCAAGGTCATTCAGCAGTATCTTTATTGCTATTTTTGCTGCTGATTTGGAGCACTTCTGTGAGGAAAAAAAGGCAGTGTAGGTGAAGTGGAGGATTGCTATTTGGCTTTTTTTATGGGATTTATAACGGAATAAAGTAGAAGTACAGCCTAATGGATAAAGGAATTGGCTGAAAGGAAAGTTTATGGGGTTGGTTTGATGCCACAGACTTCCTCAGTTACAAACATGTCTGCAGTGCTGGAGAGCCCTGTTGGGCTGCTTTCCCTGTTGGAATAATTGCATTGGGTGAAAGGGTGAGGAAACTCACCTTGAGCGAACCTCTTAAACTCAACAGCTTTGCCAAGTTTCTTGGTGTTTCCCGTGGTGGAGCATCGGGAATAAAAATGGCTCAGGCAGAGCTGGTCTCCACTCAGCCTTTGTGTTCGCGATGTAAATCCTGTAAAAAGTCAAGCACCTCATTGTAAATGGTCCGAGGGTTTCAGATTGGTTTTCTTTAACATTTCCTAGTTGTGAAATAGTTGGAATGTGAAAGGGCCTGGGCAGGAGCCCGGTGCAGCAAGTTCCCTGTGAGTGTTAGTCACGCTGACCAAGTGGGGGCAGGACCAGTCACAGCTTTTCAAGGCAAACCAAGTGCGTGTGGGAGTAGGGGCTGGACTCTGCTCCTGGGAATTCACCAAATTGTGTTGTGCTCCAGCTGCTTTAAGCAGTCACATTTATGCAGATAATTATCAGATAAGCCATTGATGTCATGAACTGATGGAAGGAGGAAAAGCTCACAATCCAAGATTCCAGCTGAACTGGCAGTGGTGAAGTTTAAAGAACCACCTTTACACATCCCAGGGGCTTTTATTTCTAAAACAACCTCTTATTTTTAAAGGATAGACTTTCAAGCAAGAATTTGTAGGGATTTCAACAGCCTTCCCAAGCATCCAGATTGTTTTACAGTAGATAAATGTGGTGAACATGAGCTAACTTTATCTGAAAAGGAATAGTTCTGAATCTTTTTTTAGAAATCTCTTGGAAGTTTTGCTAGTGGAATGCTACGGAGCTTGTGTTAGAGCCGGCGCCATCCTCAGCCATTATTCCCTTCCTTTAACTGATGAGTAAAGAAGTTTATAATCAGCTTCCTACTACAGCAGCTGTTTTTCTGTGTTATTCAGCATTTTTTTTCTTTCTGCTTTGCGAGTATCCGATTTTATTCCTTGTTTTTAACGCACACAGACATTGGAGGACTGTGCTGGAGCTTCTGCTGATGTTTCAGTTCTAATAAAACTCTTGTGTCTAATACAGCTCTTGTTCACACTCTGCTCTGGTACCTGACAGCTCACTGCAGAGGCTCTGCCTTGACATTTTCCCCAAACCAAAAGCCAGTTTCATTGCTGGAGCTCTCATGTGAGTTCTTGCCATTTCTGCGATGAGTGTAAATGTTGACTTACTGCCCAGTTCCCGGGAATGAATAACAGGATATTTGGCTTAAAATTGAAGATTTTGAACTCAGGAACAATTCAGCTTCAAAAAAAAAAACAACCCCAAAACAACCAACTGTGCAACGCTTATCTGAAAAGAAATTCTTTGTAAGGCCCGTTTCTCACCCAGTGTCCCCAGTGTTTAACTGGTGAACACGAAGTCACAGGCCATACTGGGGTGTCACAACTGCATTGTTGGCATCACATTATTTCCTGAGCAGCTACAGGCGGGGAAAGGATGGATGCAACTCCCACTGTGCTTTTCACCTATCAGCCTATCCTTAAATAAATCATTTTTCAGACCAGATACATGTTTTTCCTGTGGGTTGGTTTATGTGCTGTTGAATTATGGTGGTGTATAAATCCTTAAAATAGTTGGAGATTTTGTTGTGAAACTGCAGTAGTTTGCTTTCCCTGCTTGAAAGTGAGAATAAGGGAATAATTCCAATCTGGGATTTGAGTATCAAGTCAAGCAACCCTCTCTCTTTGATACTGACTCTCTTTTTATTCTGACCATTATTTTAGGAGTGAGTTCATGTGTCTGAGAAATAGGCATGACCCCAAAGGAAATTTTCCCTCTTTTGTCCTTCCTTTGATCTTGTAAGTGGAACTGTTTTCTGTTTTCCTGCCACTCCAAGCCCAATGCTCTCAAGAGCACGAGGAAAATGGACTATCTGGGTAACGTGTGTAGACAGCAAGGTGTGCAACCTATTTGGGTTAAATGAAGGTGCTGAAGAAGGAGATTTCCTTCCACCTGGCTTCTCACTTGTCCTCCATCTGCCTTGAACGTGCTGAGTGCTTTTGGACACTTTTTATGGGATCCCTGCAAGCCTTTGGTGGCCAAATCCAAGTATTCCTCTTTAGATGCAAGCACAGTTATGTATCTTCAACTTCTATTTCACGTGACACCTCAATGCCAGCACCCTTCATCAAAGACAGGTGGTGATCCTTCAGGACACCTTTTCCATCTCAAGCTTGGCAGAAACACCTCCGGTGTGAACTGGGGGAAATGGTTGCAGTGGTCAGTATTGACCTCCACAGTTAACACTCCTCTTTTCTAATGGTTAAAATTATGAAAGAGTTGAGACTTAATATTAATGAAGAGCTCTGAGATATTCTTGCCATGGCCTTTATTACAGTGGCATTTAAGTGCAGGATAATGAATCACCTGGTGAACAAAGAACCCGACCTGCTTGTTGGCTACTCTTACATTTTGCGTGTAGTCTATGTCTAGTGATACTGATATGGTCTAAAGTAACTCACATCAAAAGTATTTGAGTTAAATTTGGGTGTTAAGACCCCCAAATTAGAGTATTTGAGTTGATAAATAGTCATCACTCAGGTTATCAGATGTGGAAGGCCAGTAAACAGTTTCTAAAAATAGTTGAATATAACTGTGCTGGAATAGTGTATTGGGCCACCCTGGCTGTATATAAAGAAGTGTTTCCAAAATTTGCTGTAACAGAACACTTTAATCTGTAAAGAAATTACTTCAAGTTCAAAAGAACACATCAGTACTGAACGCCTGTTCCCTGCTGAGTGGGGGTGTGAAACACTGGGGCTCTAGATTAATCCTAAATTTTAGCAGTGTTCTATTCTTGTTGGATCACTTCTCACATTCTCTTTTAAATCACACTTTATATTGTAAAGAACAAGCTGCTGAGTTAGATTTGCACTTTAAATTATTTGCCAGTTGTTCTTGCATGTCACACCAGTAACAGCTGTTGAAGTTGGATGGGTTTTTTAAAAAAAGCTTTCTCACCTCTTATTTGCACATTGTTGATGATCTCTTGTATGAATATTTTGCTTCTCTGGACAATTTAAGACATTCTAGAATGTTATAAATTAGAAGCATGACACAGGCCAGCTAGTGATAACTGACTGGATTTCAAATCAATATTTCTGGTAAATAACAAATTGATCCATTTTTGTTCCCCTGTGACTGATAGAACTAGTACATTAATACCAGGAATTATGGATTTGGGGTTTTTCTAATTGTTTTAGACATGGAGTTAATGCTTAGGCCAATGTCAAGTAGATTTTTCTTTAAATGGAGATGTGATTTTGGTAGTTAATCCATTGTCTTTGTAAACACACCAGTTTTACTTGCCTCAGGTGTCCAGCCAAATGGAGCAAGGTGCAGAAAGCTACTAGGAAACAATTTTTTGGTAAACCTGCAACTGTTGGGGGTTTTAGCTTGTTCTTTAATATTTTGTCTGATTGCAACTGTATAGCACAATGTGTCATTGGTAGTGGCACCATGTTTATCTCTCCTTGGCAGGGGCATTTAAAACATGATCCGAACATCCCAGGGAGACGTAATAGCTCCCAGAGACGACAAATGCCCTCTGTACCTCTATCTCAGTGTGCTGTGCAGGGGAGGGACAGAGTTGAACTTTCCTTGACTAATCTTATCATAGAATCATAAAATCCTAGAATGGTTTGGGTTGGAAGGGACTTCAAAGACCATCTAGTTCCAACCTCCTGCCATATTCATGGCTGCTGGGATTTTCAGCTGTGGAGAACAGATTGCCAAAATGATTGGGCCCAGCAAGTTTAGTTACAATACTTGTGAAGTTTTGAGCATTATTTTTTCACTGTGGGAGCCTTACGTGGTAAGTGCTGGTACATAGAAGTAAAAGTAATGTATTTCTGTACTGCACTGTAGTTTGGCTAAATAGTATGTATGGCGTCCTCTGCCTTAGCCTCTGATTCTGTCTGCTCTGGTGTGCTTAAAGGAAAGGTGTAAACCTAAATGAAACACAGTTCCTGTCTGAAGGAAGGTTAATCTGTCTGTGGTCAAAAAGAACTTTACCAGAGGAGTAAAACTGAGGTTATGTGGAAATGTGAAGGTGTATTATGCTCTCTTTGTTGGACTGCATACTCTTCTGGTCATGCATCTGTGGGGTTTGTTAACCAACAGCTCTCCGAAAAAGTTTGGAGGTCAAGCAGCAGATCTGACTTCTCCTGGTAAGCAGGCTGAAGGAAATGACATTAAAATGCATTAATGTACGTTTAAATATAAAATGCTGCAGATGATTAAGTGTTTGGTGATCTTTGGCCTTGAGATATTCCTCAGAGCTCTTATTCTAACCACTTACAATTAATAAACGCAAATTCTGCTTCTTCCTCATGGGCCGTATCACTTTAACAACCACCGGGCTGCTGCTATTGCAGACACTCATTCATTTTTAACTCATTGCTCTGAGCCTCTCTGCAAAAGGCTGCCTGTTCTCCTAATTGCTTATCTAAATGTATCGCTTACTAGAAAACAGGCGGCCGAAAATACTTTGTTTCCTGAAACGAAACTGCAACTTATCCGCTGAACGTCAGTGTAGCTGTGTAGCAATGGCACTTTGTATCTTACGTGGACCTGCCTGACTGGTTTTTGGTACTGCTGAGGTGGAGTCGAGTGTGTTAAAGTGCTTCGGGGCTTCCATGGGCAGGGAGAAACAGTCGTACGGTTCGGTGCTGGGGTCATCTGGGTTTGGCGAGGGGTGCTGAGCTGCCGTTTCTAGAAGCTGAAGTTGTGCTGAGGGAGAATACACACTAAGCTCTGCAGAAATAGTCTGTGCTGTTTATTCAAATCGTTCCCTTTCATACTCAAATCTTCCCACTTAGCCTGATGGATCCCTCTTTTGAAGATGTGCTCAAGCACTACAAGCAGCTCACAGGCCGTAGTCTTTTATGTTTTCAGGAATTTTATTCAACTTGTGCTTCTAAAACGATCAGTGTAGCGATTACTGACAACATTTGTGTGGAGGGAAAGAGGAAGTTAAGCTTCAGTTTGGAATCTAGGTGAGATATTGGCGAGTCATGATATACATTGCGAAGGGTGGTGATGCCTGGAAAAGGACAGAGTTTTTTGCTTAACTTAAAAGAGTCTTACGTTTCCTCGTGTATTTAAACTGTGCACGTTCTCATGAGCTGAGATGAGAATTAAAGCTCAGTGCTGGAGTGCAGTGGGAGCAGTCCCGTGATCCCTCAGCTGAGCTGTATTAACGCGTGGCTGCGAAGTCTGGGGAGCTGCTCTGGCCCACCGAGGCAGTTTCTGGGACAGTGTCAGGAGAGGAGTGTGGAATATAAACCATGGGATTGTGATTTCCTTTCCTGTGGGAAGAGATGAAGGTGACTCTTAACTGCTGATCAGAGGATGGTCCCCCCCGTGGTGAACACAGACCCTCTCTTTTGCCCTAATCACATCCGACAAGTCACTGATGGGAACCAACGCAGTTAGTGGGAGTTCTGCAGATGGATTTCTCCTGCTAATTTTCTTTTAGACAGCAATGATTCAACTACTTTTTAGTCAACATGTAAACACACTTGACTGGGAGGGGTGGGCTGTAAACTATACTGTGCTGCCTATAAAAATAAATGTGACTTTCTGTAATGCCACCTACCCTGAAGTACCAAATAAGTTACAAAATCGGTTTGAATAGTAGGAATGTGAAAGAGAACAAGAGGAAAATGGAAACAAGGTGCTTAAATGTATCTTAACCTCTTATTCTTCACAAAAAGTTAAAATAGGGAGGATGGGTGGTATAAAAGCAGCTTCAGCGGTGAAGGGCAGACTTGACCTGGAAATAGCTGCCAGGAAAACAAGGATCTAACGGGATTCACTGCTGTCACTGCCAAGTATAAGCAACTTGTTCAGCAGTGTGCAACTTCTCCAGGGTGTAGAAAGATGTTGTGGATGTAAATGATAGATAGGATTTTGCTCTTTTACTTAATTACTGTGATCAGTCCGAGCATTTGATGACCTGTTGTGCTTTTAAGTGTGTAACACCTAAAGAAAGATATTCTTTACCAGGGCTTCTAAGGTTCTTTTGCTGCAAAAGTTCTTGCACTCACTTTGAAAGGGTTATGAGAGCTCTGCTAAAAGGTCACGGTTCAGCCCTGACTGCTGCTCTCCAGATGAAGCAGAAGATAGAGGTGGCATGAGCAGCCAGACAAAGGAAAGCTTTACAGCGTCCCTCCCCTCCAGCCCAGGGAGAGCTGCTGCTGTGGGCTGGGATGTGAATTTTCCTGCTGTGTGAGTGAGTTGGAGAAATGGGGACTCCAGCAAAACTGTTTTCTCTGCTTCCTGATTAACCTTCCTGTTTATGTAGCCTTCATATATTCGAGTGGGAGTGGCATATCCATGGTCATGCTGCAGAAATACGAAGGAAATGGTGGAATAATAGAACTTTTAAACGTTCCATGTGGTTTTAATCCACAGGCTGCCCAGTCTGGGTCGTAGAAGAGCTTACTTTTAAAGCTTCAATCATATAAAAGAAATGAATCTTTGACTCAAGTTGCTTCAGCAAGTTGATGTGGTGATCGATGTCCTTCGGGAATTCTGGAGTGGACTCTGAACTTCATTGTGGAACTGCCTGTGCTTAGACACGTGACCTGGTTAATGTTACAGCGTTTAACTTGGGTTAAAAATTGTATCCAGAAAAGCTTCCTGAAGAGGCCAGAACAGCTTAGACCTTACCCAGTGCAGACCGGGGGAGCCAGGCTTCAGACATCCCTAGGATAGTGCTAAACAGTGGGACAAAGCTTTTGTTGTGGTGTGCTTTTCGATCCAAATCGTGCTTTAATGTTCTTAAATAGTTATGCTGTAAAGTCTCTTTCTAGTGAGAGTATTGCTTCGAGTACAGTTTCATCGTGAAATAAAGAATATTTCCAGAAATGATTCAAACTTCATGTTATGCTTTAAATTATGTGATTTGGTTTACAGGAAACTCATGCTTTGAATGTTACACTGATTGGCTGTTGGTGCCTCTCGTGTCTGAAACTTGAATTTTCAGTTGGGCTCTGTCTCTTTTTAAAGTGACACCTGAGAGCTTCTAGACCCAGCAGCAGTGAGGGTGTGAATTGTCCCAATCACCGTGTAATGTGTCTGTGAGACTTCCAGGCTGCTTCTTTCATGCCTGGTATGAGCAGAGTAATAGTTCTCATGGTGATTTCAATCCTGCTGTAAACTGTGCAGGAATAAGTTTGGAAAAGGGGGGGAGGTTGTGGTGGGGTGGATCCCGTCCCAAGGGCACAGGGAAGTGTCTGAGGGCTGGAGTGCAGAGGCAGTTTCTGCAGTTCCTAAACAGGAAGCTCTTGGTGATGTTAATCACTTTAATCACCCAGGCAGAAGTGTTGGCTGTGAAGGAAGTGTTCATTTCTGAACCTGCTCTTTTGATGTGGCTATTAATTTTCGATAGTTAAGTTTGATTAAATGTGGATTTGCTTCCTACAGAAGGTCTCCCTCTGATGTTAATGAAAGTAACACTGCTCTGGGTTTCTGTGCTGTTCACAGACCATTTCCTCAGAGCTGGAGAGGAAGGAAACTGTTCTGAGTAGGAGAAAATCCAAGCTGTATCCCGAGTTTCCTTCGAAAAAGAAGGACCAGCTATTGCTGTGCTAAGCAAAAACTTATCTGCAGGTCAACTGGAAAAAGTTTGTTTAATGGTGACGCTTTGCTGGAGATAAATTACCCCATAACAGTGGGGCCAAAGTACCTGAAGTGGTCACTTGCATGAATTTTGAGAACAGCATTTAATGTTAAAATCTCTGAAAGAATATTTGAAGCATTTAAATCACTCAAAGCTGGGTCATTTCATGAGCACCGAGTTTTGGCATATCTGTTCATCTTTGTGTTGCTTCCATGCGGGGGGAAATGTACAGTGGTGTCTGGGGTGTCTATAAACAATTCATATTATCTCTTACTTGGTGTTTTTTGTGGTTTTTTATGCCCTGGTCAGAACACAGGTAACTCACGAGTGATACTCTGCTCTTTTTCCTCCAGACTTCACTGGCCAGTGAGAACATATCTCAAACATGGGAAATATTTTTGCTAACCTCTTCAAAGGCCTTTTTGGCAAAAAAGAAATGCGTATCCTAATGGTTGGCCTGGATGCTGCAGGAAAGACAACTATTTTGTACAAACTTAAACTTGGTGAAATAGTAACTACTATTCCTACTATAGGTAAGATTTTTACGTTTCTGTAACTGGTGGCTTTGAGGTTTGGGTTTTAGCAGTATCTTATCTCAGCTGATTTAAGTGACTTGTCTGTCAGAACAAGCACTTGTTAAAGTTGTGGTGTGAAGGTGGCACAGCCAAATGTTCTGTCATGGGAGGAGGTTACGTGGCTCTTTTCTCACTCCTGTTCCCTCTCCTCTGTCACTTGTGGAATGAGCCTTTGTGGGCCACAGAAGGGCAGTTTGTCTCCCAGGAGAGTTGTGGCATCGTGGAGATTAGACAGAGGGTGACACCTTTTTTTTTTCTTTTTTTTGAGGGTGTTCAGTGGCTTGCTTTGCAGTTCTTAAACCCAGGGGGTTTTTGGTTTGTTTTTTGGGTTTGGGTTGGTTTTTTTTTAAGCAACATAGTTTGCTTTTTGTAGCTGCTCAGGTAGCAATTAGATCTGTTCATTAGTGTGATTACAGTGGGGTTGTTGGTGGGAACAGGAGTCTCAGACAACCCAAGCTTGTCTGCTTTGAGAGCTGCAGCTTAAGGTTCTGCTTGTTTAAAGTAATTTAACTTCTTTTAATGATGACATCCTGAGTGTGACTTGCTAAATACAGTAGGCCAGCTACGTTTAACTGAGATTTGTGCCACGATCTCTCTTTTAGGTTTCAATGTGGAAACAGTAGAATACAAGAACATCAGCTTCACAGTGTGGGACGTGGGCGGTCAGGACAAGATCAGACCACTCTGGCGCCACTATTTCCAGAACACACAAGGTGAGTCCAGACACCTAATTCCAAGGTTTCCAGAATCTAAGGGTTTTTTTTTTTTAATGTCTTCAATAAGTTAATTTTGCAAGTTTCTTGGAGGGGAATGGAAATATTTATTTTTATAAAAAGGTGTGTTTGTGTGCTGCCCTGGCTCTTCTCTTAAGGCACTGCAGGTTCAAAGAGGGATGGGAAGAAATCCAGAAACCAGTCTTCCTTGTCCTTCTGACTCAGAGCGAGTTCAGAAGTTTGCTTTCCTTCTGTCAGCGTCACAGCTCTTCAAAGCAATCTTTACTACAAGCTCTGCAGCCCCATGAACTGAGAGATTGTCACTTCTTTCACTGCTGTGCCTTTGTAACGTGCCTGTCTTTGAGTCCTGTCACAGGATGTCCAGAGTTGCTGCTCACTGGAAAATGTCAAGTGGTTGTGCAGAGGGAGTGCCTAAGTTGCAAAAACAAATGCAAACGACCAGCAGTTTTCACCAGCTTTCAGCAAGAACAGACTTTTTCTCAGACATGGGATTACAGTAATAAGACAGCTGTATTTTTGTGATCTCTAGAGTTGTTGTGCATTATTTCCTTTTCAAGGCATCGTTCTGACCTCCAGAAGTATTTATCATTTGTCAAGAACTTCAAGTTTATGCTTATTCTGATCGTTTGCTTATTTCTAGGTCTGATTTTTGTGGTTGACAGCAATGACAGAGAACGTGTGAATGAGGCCAGAGAAGAGCTTATGAGAATGTTGGCAGAAGATGAGCTCAGAGATGCCGTTTTATTAGTGTTTGCTAACAAACAGGTATGCCCAAGAAAGGTGCCTTTCTGTAAGAAACCTTGAAAACTTTCAGCATCCTTGTGAGTGCCAGATCTTGACCTTGATGTTCATAGTTTCAGTATAATTATAAATAAACTCACAGTAAATGGCCATTCAGGGATGTTGAAGGCAGAAAACCATAGATTAAATTCTCACCTTAAAGAAGCATCCTTCTAAACAGTCTTGGCTAACAAGTTTTCAGTTTTAGGGGAAAAATTCTACCAGTTTGATTTTTAAGGTTGATGTGGCTCAAGTACAGCACCTGCCCAAGCTTCCTCCAGAGAGGAATGCCAGAAGCTCCCTGAATTCTTCATTTAGGGTGTTTGAGGGCACTGCAGGTGTTGGTGGAAGCACTGGGCTGACTTTTAATGTGTTTGACCTGTGAGCTGGGCTCAGAGTCAGCTCAGAGTTCTGCCTTTTATTGCTTGTAAAGGTCTTGGCAGCTTAACCCCAAATGTCAAGGGCCTGAAGGATGACCCGTAAGTGTGAAGAGGGAATAACATCCTGCTTCATGGATTGCATGGGCTCAGGTGGGAAGGGTGAAGAAGCCATAAGTCATGTTAAGGAGCAGGAAAGGTGGGCTTTAAAGAAGCTGTGCTCAGCAGAGTAGTGCTTTGTGATAAAAGTTGATCTTAAATCATAACTGCAGTCACAAAAAAGATACTCCTGAGTACAAAGTGAATGAAACAGACCTCGAATTGTAAGCAGGCTGGGTCAGCACTGAGAGGGGGTGACTGCATCCAAGCATCAGCTGTCTCACTTCCCTATGAAATATTTCGTAATGTGTGCTTTTGATTCTGTTATTAAACCTTTGAGGCTTTTGTCAGTGTAAGGGAAATAGCTTGAATATCAAAGTCATCCACTGGGTTTTTCTGAAAGAGAATATGAGAGCTCTTAACTTTCCTTTAATGCCTTTAAAGCTGACGATTAAAAGAGTGGGGAATGACTGTTGTTCCTTCCCTCAGGACCTGCCGAACGCGATGAATGCAGCAGAAATCACAGACAAACTTGGACTGCATTCTCTTCGTCACAGGAACTGGTACATCCAGGCAACCTGTGCCACTAGTGGAGACGGGCTCTATGAAGGACTGGACTGGTTGTCCAATCAGCTCCGAAACCAGAAATGAAACCATAAACCTTCCTCTTCCCTCTTTTTCCACCCCTCCCTCTTATTTCCTCCTATTCGCCCTTCGCTTTACTCTAATGTGGCAAACTGTGCTACTTTGTGGTATTGAGTGCCGGAAGCTGTTTTCATTTCTTTTTGTCACAGTATATATTGCATCATGCTGTAAATGTGGCAAATACAAGCCTGAAAACAGTTAGGTTTCTTATTTAATGTAAATAGTTTTTGTTTCCAATGAGGCAGTTTCTGGTACTCCTATGCAATATTACTCAGCTTTTTTATTGTAAAGAATCAAGTCACTGTTTAGTACCTGGAAGGGATTTAAGTGGGTTAATAACGTAAGGGTTGCCAGTGGTCCTTGTGCAGTAGAGCTGAATTCGATCTTTGGTTGGGTTGTGAGATCTGGGAGATCCATTTTGGTGGTTGGTTTTTAACCTGAATTCTGTATTTTTTTAAATAGACAAGGAAAAGTAAAAACACTTAAACACACAAACGTTTGACATCGCTTCTGCTGCTCCAGCTCTAATGTGGTGACTCTTGATTCTTTTGAAAGGGTGAAGCAATGATCAACACCCAGTTAGCTTCATCTGCTTAAAGAACAGATCATAAGTAGTAGATCTCTGGCTCTTTCTGCAGCTCGTAGTCTGTGCTCATCTTTGTTCACAACCGTTAAAAGATTTGCCGGACCTGGTTTAGGTGAGCTTTGCAGACTCATGCTAAACATCTGACTTTTGGTTCAGGTGAGATTTCTCCTTTCCATTGAACTTGAATCATTTCCAGAAGTCGACATTTTTAGCCTGTCGTATTTGTCAAAAAGTGTTTTGTACTTTTCTTGTGCGTAAACCACTCCAGAAGGCAAAACCTTTCCACAGGAAGCACAGCCTGCCCTAGTCCTAAGCTCTATAGGCAGAAAGTACTGTACTTAACGTAAGAATTGCCATGAAAAACACCAAACATCTATGTATAGTGTCTAGGGAAAAAAACAAAAAGCATGAGAGTTTGGAGAGTCATTCCACTCTACAAGTATTCAATCCCATTTTGGAACAATCCCATATCTGTATATGTGTGAAAACCCTTGGCATCCCTCATACTGCAAGGTTCAGATTTGCCATCAGAAAAATTTAAAAAAGACCTCTTTACTTTTCTTTTGTATTTTGATAAACACTGAAGAAGCTGGAGCTGTTAAACTTTAACTCGAGGAACTATCAGAACTGGTTTATTTAGTGTTGTGGAAACCTTTATTGCTTTCAATACACAACTAGTAATCAACTGTTTTGTATACTTGTTTTCAGTTTTCATTTCGACAAACAAGCACTGTAATTAAAGCTATTAGAATAAAATCTCTTAACTATTTCATGTTTTTTATGCCTTGCTGTTCATTCGATCATCTTGGCAGAATCATAATTAAATACTTGTTGAATAAAAAGTTTCATGAAACTTCCACTGGTATCGTGTTGGTTTGTATCATCTTGGATCCAAATCCAAGCAGCGTTTTGCCACCTCACAATTTGCTTAAAAATGTGAGGATATCGCCTGTATTTTCCAAGAAATTTATCACTCTTAATTGGAATCCTGCAGGTAATGGAGTGGGTGGTGCTTGTTGGGTTCTGCTGGAGTCACTTTGTTGCCTCTGGGGCAACAAAGGTTGAGCTTCTTGAGTAGCCCTGTCACTTCCCACAACAATTTTTCCTCCTGCTGATCCCATTTAATAACAGGATCTGTGAATTAGCAGTTTTGTGATGGGAAAAAAATAGGAATTCTGCCTTCCTAAATGCTTTGTTTTGCATTTTTCCTTTCTGCAGTCCCTCTGGATCCAGGACAGAGCTCCTCCTCCTTGGTGACCATCCCACCTTCCCTGTCAGCTGCAGCTTCTCCTCCCCAGCGGTCACGCTCGGGCTGCCTGCCAGCTCCCGGCTGTTTTCCTGGCTGGAGTCACAGCAGATTCCCCATTGCCCAGGCTGGAAAGCTGTAGGATGAAAGGTCTGTTGTGCAGGTTAGAGAGTGAATTCCCTGCAGGGAAACCTGGGACTCTGGGTGGGGAACGGGGACCATGTAAAGCGTAAATAGTACTGGGCAAACGGGGATCACAAAACTCCTGCAAGTCGGGGTAGTTTCACCTTGCACTTTTAAGCTCTGAATCAGGCTTTTTGCATCCCTCATAGGGCTGGACATCTCTTTATTCCTGTTCTGGGGGGGAATTGAACTTGAAGGGCCAGCTGGGTTAGGATCCTGCTCCACTGCGTACAGAATTTGCTGTGGAAAACATGGGGAATGTGCTGATGTTATCGGAGCTGTGGGAGCCTCTGCTCTGGGCAGCACAGGCTTTGCTCTGTTCTGGGCTCAGCCAGGCCCCCAGGAATTTTGGCCACCCAGCAGCTGGGCAGGAGGCTGCTCAAGCCCAGGGGAAAGGATCCTGCCCAGTCCACCCAGGAACTGGTGCAGCAGCTGGGCAGGGAGGTTTTTGGGATGAGCAGCCCTGGGGCAGAGGTGGGGCTGGGCTCCTTTACCCACTTACCCAAACCAATTTCCTCAGATCTTGGTTTTGAGTGTGAAACAGGAAGGCAGGAGAGGCCAAGCTGTGTCACAGGCACAGGAGAAAACTTGGGAGAGCTGAACTCAGGTGTCACAGCTCTGCCACAGCCCCTCTGGCATCCCGCTTGGCTGATCAACACCCTCTGGCATTTGCTGGGACACGTGTGGAGCTGTGGGTGCAAATCATACTGGCAGAGCCCAGCCCTGCCCACAGCATCTGTCCCATCCACATGTGAGATGAAGATGGGAAGTGGGAGCCCATGGAGGGAGCAGGACAGTGGGATTTGTATTTTTTCTCTGCTCGCTGTGGTGTTTCCACTCTCCCATGGTTCCCTTTTTAACCTGTTGCTCCCCATGCCCAGTTCCCATTAAGCCCAGCCCTGCTCCACCATCCCCACAGCTGCCCTGCACTGGGATCCTCCCAGCAGGCACCAGCCACAGTTTGGATCCCAAAATCCTCAGGAGGGTGACCCTGAACTCAGTCTGGTGAGCACCCAGCAGGGTCAGAGGAGGAGCACCCAGGGAGGCCATGTGGATCCCTGGGATGGATCTGGATCTGCAGCTGCTCAGACCACGAGGAACAGCCCTCGAGCCAAGAGGTTGTCAACCCCAAAAAATCATGCTGGGGTGGGGTGGGGCTCACCGAAGGCTGCGAGTGCTCTGCAGCATCTCCCACTGCCTGGGCCGAGCACGCTGGGACAGAAGGGCTTTGTCAGCTCCTGAGCACGGTCCCACTGGGCTTTTGTCCACCAGGACACACAAACCCTCCCTGTCTTAAATTGCATCATTAATTACACAAATGAGGCCCTTGTGCTTGGCACGGCCACGCCGCAGCCGGCGATGCTCCGGAGCTCCTCGGGACAACCCCTTTCCATTTGGATCAATATTTCCATTTATTGATATAAAACTCTTCACTATGCCAAGAACATAAATACTCACGTTTTGAGGGTTTAAATATTGGATGGGAATGGAGTTTGCTGCTCCCTGAGCTGGATGGATGTGGCTAGGGCAAAAGCTGGTGGAAGACACCTGGTCCCATCCACCTTCTCCCCATTAGGTGAGGAATTATTTCAAGTGTTCAAGACCAGGTTGGACAGGGCTTGGAGAAACCTGCTCTAGGGGAAGGTGTCCCTGCCCGGCGTGGAACTGGATGAGCTTTAAGGTCCTTTCCATGCAACTGATGACCTTAGGGAATGTTTAAGGAAAGAAATTCCTCCAGCCACTGCACTGGCAAGCACTTGAGAGCAGGGAAAGAAGATAAAAATCCATAATAATAATAATAACAATCTCTTCCAAAGTCTCTATACATAAACACGAGGTATCCACAGCATTTTCAGCACCACAGCTGGAACCATCCCAGCACCAGCCTCCACCCCACAGCATCCTCCATGCTAAATCCTGCCTGGATGGCTGGATTGTGGAGAAGGTGTGAGGAGAAGGTTGCCTGGGTACCTGTGGCCCCCCAGGTGGGCAGGGAAGGGGCTGTTGGCACCACAAACTTAATGCCCTTTGCCAGACTCTGCCCCGGCGCCCGCGGAGCTGCAACTTTTTTAATTTAATCACCTTAAAAAATATAAACTCTGTGTAAGATCTCCCTGAAACCACCTCAGCTCCCTCTCAGTCCTCCGAGTCGGTGTCGTGGCGCTGCCTGACCCCGCGGGCTGGGGGGGTCCTGCTCCTGCTCCTCTTCCTGCCCCTGCGCCGGGGGGACGGGTGGCGGCCCCGGCCGTCCCGGCTGCGGCTGCGCCTGCGGGCGGGGCGGCACGAGGGGCTCCGGCCGGAATGGCCGCTGCTCCCGGAGGAATCCGTGTCGTGCCGGCGCCGGCCGCCCTGCCGTGATGGCTCGGAGCGCTGCTGCTGCGCTTTCCTGCGGTGGTGCCTGCAGGGACAGAGGGGTAAGTGATGGCAGGGACAGCGGGGGCACCGACACAACGACTTTGGGGATGAAAGGGATTTGGGAAAGCCGGGAGATGCCAATGGAGCATCCTGATGCCAGCCGTGACCACGTGGCACTCCTAAATCCTTTATCCCATTTTCTACTGATGGTGCCCCAAGACCAGGGCTCAGCCTCCGTCCCAACCCAGCTACCTCTTATCCCGATCCGGAGAAGAATCGGAGGATGACGGGGCAGCATCCTTCTTGGAATGCTTGTCCTTGTCCTTCTTCTTCTCCTTCTTATGTTTCTTCTTTTTCTTATTCTTTTTCTCCTTCTTTTTCTCCTTTTTGGATTTTTTGCTGCTCTCTGGTCTGCGGGAAAGAGATCAAGCAATGAGAATTCCTGCAGTGTGCGTTCCTCTGGCTCCTCCAAAAACTCATCCCCGTCCCTGCCTCCAGGCACATCCCACTATATCCCTCCTTGGCCAAGGAGAAGCCCCCAGGGTTTCGGGGGGAAAGCAGAGTTTTTGGGGTGATTCAAGCAGATGCAGAACAAGCCCAATGCCAAATGGAGCCATAGAAGCATTTTGTAAAGTATTTCCCACATAAACCAGGCCATTTCTGGTGGTTTCCCACCAAGTGGGAAAAATCCTCACCGTTTCTCCTCCACCTTTTCTTCCTTTTCCTGCTTCTTCTTGGAGCCAGATGTCTCTGGGCTGCTGGAGACTTTCTGGTGCTAGGGTTGGAGAGGGGGAAAAATATGCAGTGAATCCATGAGCCTGTAGCTTTGAATTATAAGACAAAGGGATTTTTCTTCCTTTAAAAATTAAATTTGGGGGAAAAAAAATTAAGTTCGGGGGAAAATTAAAATACCCTTAAGAACTGCTTTCAAATTAAAGTCCAACAAATGACCTTCATGCCAACAGGATGTGGGAAACTCTGGCAGGTCTCTGTGATACACCATCCACATGGGTTTTAAAATAAAATACTCCATGTGTGGGGCACAGCTTTTTGCCTTTTTCCTTCTCTTTTTGAACCTCCCAAGGACAATGTGACCAGCACCATACCGTGAAGACGGAGAGCCCCATCTTGGCCGCCTCCTTGTCCTCCTTGGAGAGCATCACCCGGCCGGCGCTGCCACTGCGGAAAGACCACACGATAAAAGTGTAAAAATAGTAAAATCAAAAAACCTAATTGTCCCGAAACTGGTGTGGGGCCCCTCCTTCCCCTTACCTGGAGCTGCCCAAACCCACCACCCGATCCACGTCCTTCTCGTCCCGCTCGGCGCCGTCCCGCTTGCACACCTCAGCCAGGTCCTGTGGGGAGGGGGCAGTGTCCTCTGTGAGCGTGTGTGTCCCCAAAATTAGAGCTGAGGGGAGGGGACACCCCCCGGGGACACTGGGGGGACATGTGCTGCTCCCCTTACCTCCTTGCTGAGGCCCGTGGGCTGCCTCTTCAAGTTCTTGTAGCCCCTATAAAAACAAAGGTGGGTGATGTGTGTGGGGGAGGCTTTGCACGCTGTGACTTTTGGGGTGGGGGCTGTGGACTCACAGGGCTGCCATCATGGCCTCCTGCTCGGCCAGGCGGACGGCAGCCAGCTCTTCTTCCCGGGATAACGGGGGACCTGTGTCCTTCTTGCCCTTGGCATACCAGGTCAGGTCCTTCCCCTTCTGCCACCGGCCCACCGGCGCCATCAGGGAGTTCCCTGTGGGGAGCAACAACCCCCCCTCAACATCATCGCACCCCAAAACCTCCATCTGCACCCCAAAACTCTGTCGAGGGGATACAGGGAGGGTGGCGCAAGGGGGTTGAGCAGGATCAGCCCTTACCCAGGTAGTTCTCACGCTGTTTGTCTGTCTTGACATCCTCCCAGCTGAACTGGTCCTGGCCCCCCCGGACCCCGCCCCGGGATGAGCCGAACATGGCACCGGACCCCGAACCAGATCTGGGGGCAATTTGGTGACCTGCAAAGGGATCAGCCCAGGGTCACCCACTCTGGCTCCTCCAGGCAGCCCTAGGGGGGCTCCTGAAGGTGGAGGGGAAACAACCGAAGGGTTGGTGGAGTGACCAAAGGCCTTTGGCAGGGGGTTACAGGCTGGAAGGGGAATTTATAACCCTGAGGTGGGGTGGGGTGCACGGCCTGGGGGGGTCTCAGCCTGGGGGGAGGTTGCAGGGTGAGGAGGGGGCTTAGAGGATCTTGGTGGGGTTCAGGGTCTGGGAGGGAGTTGGAGGGCTCAGGGAGGGTGTTCACAGCCTGGAGCGGGGTTCATGGCTGGAAGGGGGAGATTCAGGGTCTGGGGGAGATTCAGAGCCTCCAGCAGGGTTTAGGGTCAGAAGGGGGAAGTCACAGATTGGGGGGGCTCAGGGTCTGGGAAGGGGTTGCAGGGTGGAGGTCACAGCCTGTGGAGGGATGGTTCACGACTGGGAGAGGCAGCTTGCAGGGCTGATGGGGGGGTTCATGGCCTGCAGGGGGATTCTGGGCTTCAAGGGGGAGGGGTTCATGGCTTGGCGGGGTTTCGGGGTCTAGCAGGGGGTTCACGGCCTGGATGGGATGAGAGCTGGAAGTGAGGGAGAGTGATGGCCATGGCCTGGGGTGGGGGAGTCCGGGTAGGGAGGGAATTACACCGCCTGGACGGGAGGTTGTACAGCCCGAGAAGAGGCTGCACGGCCCGGGGGGAAGCATTGCCCGAGGGAGAGTTTCAGGGTCTGGGAAGGGGTTCAGGGCGGCGGGAAGGTGCAGGACTGGGGGCTGCAGGGCCTGAGGGGGGAGTTTACCCGTCCCAGAGGCGTGTGAAAGCAGCCCGGGAGGGGTTCCCTGCACCCCCGGGTTGGGGATTGCGAGGACCAGGCGTGCCGGCCCCGCGGGGTCACACACGGAGCCCCCAAAACCCCAAACCCGCCCCCGCTCCCCTCACGCACCTCCGGCCGCCGCGCGCGCGCCCGCCCCGCCGCTACCACCGCGGGCAGCGCCGGGGGGGGGCCGAGGCGGGCGCTACCACCGCACCGCCCAGCGCGGGGGGAGCCCGCACAGACCCGCACCGCCGCTGCCAGGCTTTAGTTATTCATATATTTATTTATATATTTATAAATTTCTGCTTTCAGGGCTTCACTTCTTCCAGAACTGCTTGTAGGTGTCCAGGTCGATGCCCTCGAAGGTCTCCTCCTCCTTCGCCTTGGGTTTGCTGGGGAAGTGCCGGCGTAAACGAGCCTTGCGCTCGGCTTCGGGCAGTGTGCTGCTGTCCAAGGGCAGCTGGGGACACGGGCGACACGGCGTGAGACCCCCGGGACATGGTGTGAGACCCCCGGGGACATGGTGTGAGAACTCTGGGACATGGCGTGAGACCCCCAGGACACAGCATGAGATCCCTGGGACATGGTGTGAGATCCCCGGGACACATCCTGAGACCCCAGGACACGATGTGAGAACCTTAGCACATGGTGTGAAACCCCTGGGACATGGTGGGAGATCCCTCACAGACAGGCATGAGCTCCCAGGACACATCATCAGACCCCAGGACAGGGCATGAGACCCCTGGGACATGGCACGAGGCCCCCAGCACACAGAGCGAGCCCCTGGGGGACACGGCATGAGGCTCCTGGGGCTGTCCTTGCCCCCGCCCGCCTCCCCCCATACCATGAGGATCCTCTTGGGCTCCTTGTAGCGCAGGCGGATGGTGGAGCCGTCGGTGCTGACCAGCAGGACGGGGTAGAGGCGGCCGTAGAGCTGCCGGTGCAGGTGGGAGATGGCGACGCGGTTGGAGTTTCTGCGGATGGAGGCGGCGAGTGGCAGCCGGGATGTGGCGTGGAGGCGCAGGGCACTGCCGGGAGAAGGGTGGGGAGAAGGCAGGTGTTGGTGTGTCGGTGACATGAACCTCCATCAGCCCACGGGGCCCAGCCCCACGGAGAGAGCCGGCGCTGTCCTGGGGGTCACAGACACCCCGTGCTCACCTCAGCGCCCGGCTCGCCGCCATCGCAGCCCAGGGGTGATGGGGGAGAGACGGGTTCTCCACAGAGACCCCCGCAGACAGAGCAGGGGAGAGACGGGTTCTCCACAGAGACCCCCGCAGACAGAGCAGGTAACACGGCCTGGGGATACCCTGGGGACAAGGAAGGGTCCTGGGGTGGCTGTGGGGTCACAGTCACGTGTCTCCATCACAGCAAAAATTCCACATCCCCTCTCCATCATGGATCAGCTCCATGACAGCTCTTGCCATGGTTTGGCTCCATGATGGCTTCCCCCACCGTGGTCCAGCCCCACCACGTCTCCCCCCGCCCCCACCATGGTGCAGCCCCGCCTCCCCCTGCCCAGTCATAGTTCAGCCCAACTACGTGTCTCCCACCCTCATCATGGTTCAGCCCAACCACATCTCCCCCAGCCCCACTAAGGTTCCCCTCATCCCCATCATGGTTCAGTCTCATGTCTCCCTTGCCCTCTCCATGGTTCAGCCCCACTATGGTTCCACCCATGCCCGCAATGGTTCAGCCCTAACACGTCTCCCCCTGCCCAGCCATGGTTCAGTCCCACGAGGGCTCCCCCGGCCCCGCTGTGGTTCAACCCCATAATGGCTCCCCCCACACCCGTCATAGTTCAGCCCCTCCCAGCTCTCCCCCTATCCAACCATGGTTCAACCCCACCGTGGCTCCCCCCACCCCATCGTGGTTCAGCCCAACACCGCCCCCCCGCCGCCCC
>WBMZ01006108.1:0-31370 GCA_013400975.1 Atrichornis clamosus
TTTAAACTAAGACAGATGTATATTCATGTATTGAAACTCTGCTCAGATCACATTCATTTGTAAATGTTACTCTTTGTTCAGGCTCTTCTGCATTAAATTAAAGGTGAAAAATGTCACCAGCACAGGCATTCTTCTGCCTCTCTTTGCCCACCAGAATTTAGCTGGGAATACAGGAGGGCTGCCAAAGAACATACATTTTTGTGAAAGGCTACAACTGGAACCGGAAAAAAGCTTTCACTAAGGTTGGATGGTGTTGAGCAGTCAGACATAAAACCTTCCTGGCAATGGCAGGCATTGTAAACACCCTGATTTGAGTTTTCAAGCTATAAAAGGTGGATACACACAAAGGATTTCCTGATGCCAGTGTAGGAGAAGTGAGGATTCAATGCACATCTTATCAAATAGTCAACACTTTGAGTTTACTTCCATAGAAAACAGCTCTGGTGACTATATGACTTAATTTCTCAATCACACATAATTATTGAACCATTTGCAAAACAGATTGTCTGCACAGCAGTTTTGAATCTCTGTAAGTCACAAACTCAGCACTCCCACCTGAATTGTTCTCCATCACCCTCTTTTGAAACCTTTATGTAAGACTTTAACAAACTTTAAACTGTACTCTCTAACTCCATAATTTCAATCAATCTCCCTTAGGTTTCATCTGCCCTCTCTTGGTAGATGAGTTGCTAGATAACAAACATCTAAAAAGCTAATCAAGTGCAAAAGTTGTAGACATCACATGCAGCCAAAAGCAACCTCAAAGAACTGTAAAATTGCTTGTGTTTAGAATAGAAAGTTCTAGAAAGGAGTATGGCACTTTTACCTCCTTATGGTGTAGGTACAAAATAGTAGATAACACAAAGCCAGTCTTCTCATCTCTGTGGTACATGTTGTCTCATGAACAGAATATTGGGAAAATTACTTGTAGAATTTATTTTAATTATCAACCATTCATTTATATAGATCTTCCTACCTGACTCACGGAATTCCAATATACTTGTGCTAATACTGGAGCAAACCTCTTGTGGAATGGCACAGTACTTGGAAATTTCTATTTTGTATGTAATTTCTGCTTTGAGATCTGAAAACAGATTTTAAAAGATGCTATAAATGAACCATTTATTAATTTTTCCTGACAAAGTATTTTTTGATCTCAATCTTCTTATTGAACCTCCATGATATATTGTTATGAAAAATTACCGTCATGCATAGTTACACCAAATGCTTTAGCTGAGTGGAGCAGTGCTCAGTCTTGTCCCTTAAGTGACAGAAAAACCCCCACAATATCGTATAGTCACTGTCTGAATTATTCCAAGTTTTTATGACTACACTGATTTTCAGAACAGTTAAGTAGCCTAAATATAGTTCACTAGGAATATGTGTATGTAGATTATTTTGCTACTAAAAAAGGACTAAAATGGAACAAAAAACCCCCTCTATAGGTTGACATTTATGTACATAATCCTCAAATCTCTGCAATGGATGTTGGGTTATTCAGCTTGGAATATGACACATACTGAATGTATTAGAGGAATGCATGTGAAATTGCGTTAGTCAAATATACATTTCTAAGTTTTCTTTCTATCTTCAGGAAGAGACTGGATGACGCCAAACTGCTCCCCTATCAGAAACAGAATTCAGCGCACATCCTCCATCTTCAGAAGCATTAATTTTCCTTCTATGAGTTGCTTCCTGACCACCAAAAAAGTGGAAAGTGATTTATTTTTAATTTTTAAAAAACCCTCAGGCAATGTCTTTTTCTTTTAACTACACAAAATACTGTCATACAAATCAATCCATTAGTCAATAACTGTCATTAAAGTTATATTTATCTGTAGTATGAAAGCATTTAGCAACTATTCTAAAAATCCTTTAAAGAAATTACTACTGTCTTTGAGAATATTCCTGTTACATATGTAAATATTTAACCCTTTTTTTCCCCAGAAATCTGCTTTTGTGTTTGCAATTATAATGCAACAAAAGCATTTTTTACGGTATGACTGTACTGCATATAATCCACTTAGGGATGTCTCTGAAAGTAAACTTGAAGACATATAAGAGAACACCAGACTAAATGATTATAGTAATGGTTGACTACATATCACCATATTACACTTGTGTTCAAGATTACAAAACAACCCTGGACTAAACCAAATGGCAAATAGTTTACTACTCCTTAAGGAGACATTTCTAATACTCAGAAATTTGGGTATAGCACAGGTCATAGTCTTATCCAGGGAAATTCTCATTTGATAGACTGTGATGTAATTTGTAAATGAACTCAATATAAAAGAGCTTGATTGTGTTAAAGGTGTTCAAATGAAAGGAAAATCAGGTCAACTACTTAAGAAAACTAACCCTCACCTTCTCTGATCACTTCTTTGCACAGGTCTTCATCATCTACAATGTCTGGAGCTAAATTTAACAACTCTTTCAGTTCCAAATGTGATGGACTCTTAACACAGTCAGATATGTCATTGCATGGTTTGTTGAATTCTATCTCAACAGGCAACATGAAATACTGAAAAGGTATTAATCACAACAGAATGGTCAGTAAATTTTCTTTGATGTTACTGTACAAAGCTTTTTCAAAATCTTGAAGTAACTTCATTCTAAACCCATTTTAGAACTCTTAGGAGAGAAATCACGTGGTATTTCCACAGCATACACAAAGCTTTGCTCAATACAGAGCAAAATACATTACAGAATTTCAGATTGAGTCAGTGGAGTGTAAAGAGTGCAACTTAACTTACATTTCCCAATCAAGTAAAATCCTCATTTATTTTACTGAAAGTTCATTATTTAGAAATTTTAAAATGGAGCAAAAAGATTTGACTTCTTTAAACAAAAAGCCAAGCTGGCCCCCCAAATCCCAGAACACGTCTTGGAGCTTTCACTTTCCCATGCTCATGTCATGGCTTCCTGTTCTGATTAATTTTTATTCTTAGTGTAATAAGTATCTACATAAAACTGCCAACACATCAGGTACCAGGAGAAACAGCTGATCAGAGTGAAGATTCCTAACAACAGCACATAAGAATTAAAATACTACAAATAATACCAGTATTTTCTAATCTTGGAAACAGGAAGGCTCCAAATATTTAGCAAGTAGGAACAGAATTCAGTAAGATGACTTACAGGAGAACAAAAACATATGCATAACGTAAAACAAGTACTAATATAATATATAGTATGAAACAACAGGATGATACCTCTTCATCTTTTATAGATATAGTAGAGAAATTCTCTTTAGTCCCCTGCAATTCATTTTGACTCTCTTCCATCTTCATTTCATTTTGGAAAGTCAAACATCCTCTTTAAAAGATCATAAAAGAAAGCCAGTGACTTCTTTGCATTACTTCATGCTTAAGACTGAAATGCTCAGCAATAGTTATGATAGCCATACACATGGTGAAAGTTTTCTAATTCCATGCCTTCCTAAGAAGGCAATTCCAAGTGATGTTATACTGATCTGTGTAGTTAACCATAAATATTTTTCAAGAAATAATACATTATATGCAGAGTAGAACTGCTTAATATTGAGACCCGCCTTAAAAAGTTACAGAAAAAACCTCCTCATGTTCTTCAATCTCCCAACACATAAGTCCTCTCATGTGAAAGTGATTCCTGAAAAGCTGCAGACCTAATTTTCTTCTAACAAAATTTTTTTTTACTATTTTCAAAATCTCTATAACCTATAACAATTGATCTTATTTCCCTTTCATCACTCTTAGTTTCTATTTTCAGGAATGATTCAGCACCAAAGAAGGCAGAGTGTGCTTATTATTACCTAGAGAGAAAACTAAAAGTATGCTCCCTGGTTTAACTGAAAAACTTCCAAAAACTTGGAAGTAAAACTCAGGAATGAAGGTACTATTTGCCTTGTAAAGCAAGGATACAAGCAGAACAGGAATGAAGATTTGTCAAGAAGAAAGAAAACTCTTCATCAGGCTTGTCTCTTGTGCCCATTACAAGCACCAAATCTATAATGAGTTTTGAGGGATAATTTCTTTATTGGTCCCTGACATCACTATTTTCCTGAAAGAATACTTTAGACTGAAGAGTACAAATTGTTCCATGCCCAACTTTGGTATGCTGATGAATTTTAACTTAAACAGAAGTCTGTCTAATCGAATCTCTTTCTCTAAATGCATCTGCCTGTGCCTAAATGCACTAGAAGATTTGGACTCCCACCTTGGACAGGTTCATGGTTTTGCTACTCAACCACAGAGCAGGAGGTCAGAGCTATTTCTGTAAAGCTTCACACTAGCATTTTTTTTTCTCCCATTACTGGTATTTCTGGAAGTCACTGTAGAATTTGTATCATGTTCTCTTCACTGGATATTTACTGTATTTACACTTGCACATAGTCTTATGTCCAAGAGGCACTGCAAGATTGGGACTCATGTTTGAAAAAACAAACAACCCCACTCGCCCTTGTTCTTCTATTGTATGGATACACTTAGATCAGTTAAAATCTGCTATACCTTGCTTGTGAATTATGCAACTCTATCAAGGGCAAAGGAAGAGATACAAGTAATCCAGACATGAAGTAAATCAGCACAAAATTTAGCCAGACCTTATGAATGTATGTACACAAAGAATATATTTACAAAATACTAGGCCCATTTTTAATACAACTTATTCCTGTTTTAATGTACTGGTTTGTTCAAATTAATGACATTAGGTAACATTCAATTAAATTCAATCAACCTAACAATACAAAAGTGAACAAAAACATAAGAATAACTAATATTTAAACTTGAAAAAATACAATTCAACAGGGTAAAAGCATGGATTTACTGACCACGACTGAGAGGAGAGAAAAACGAAACATAGAAGCACGTGTAAAATCCTGGCTCTATTAAATTTAGTGATACTTTCATGATAGGGAATCAGTCAGTTTGAGGGAAGACAAGGTCCCTTAGAGATGTACCTTTTTTCAGTATTCCAAAACTAATATCCTGACTACATTTCACACCTACAGAATATAAAAATGACGTAATTTCATTAATCTGGTTTTCTTAATGCATAAAATTTCACCCTACTCATTTTTTCCTAAGTAATAAGAAAAGCTGAAGTCTTTACCTGTTACAAATATAAACTTGTTACAAAGTTAAAATGCAACAGATATTAAAATGTTAATGGCATTATACACAGACTATTTTTTATATTTAATATTACACAGCAATTTGTAGGTACCTGAAAATACTCTCTGCTGTTAAAATCTGTCCTTCAGAATCTAAAAGAGGATCTTTCACTAAAAAAAACTGTAGTCTGCTCAGAAGTATAGATAAAGTTGGCATCTTTTTGCGAAAATTTTCAAGATTAACAATAAAAACAAATTCCTCTTCCAAACATAAATCTAACAAAAAATAAGAAAAAACACATTATAAACCAAGATAAACATAATAAGAATTATCAGAATAAAGAGAATTGTTGAGCAACTGCGGGAATACTATACATGTCAGCAAAACAAGAACTACTTTTTACTTTAAATATTTTAATCTTCAAGTGCAACAAAGTCTAGACTTCCATGGGTCACATGATAAGCTCTGATTTTCTTTTGCTTTTTCTTTTGTCTTACATAATGCCTGTTAAAAACAAAAGGTATTTTCTTTTCCTTTTCCTGTTTGCATTTTCAAGTATGATAAAGGAACTTTTGAGGTAGGTTCTGGCTGAGAAACTTGGTTCAGTGCAATTTTAAATGTAGAAATGAGGCAGTCTCTCCATACATTTCTAAACCTAAATGCAGATTCCCTAATTCTGAAGAAAAATAAAAAGCTTATAAAAAAGGTTACAAAGTACTCTGACTTCAAGAAAGATGACATAATGGTATCAACACAGGCTGGGGGATGAACAGAGGGAGAGCAGCCCTGTGAGAAGGACTTGGGGGTGCTGATGGATGAGGGGCTGGACATGACCCAGCCACGTGCACTCACAAACCAGAAAGCCAAATGTGTCCTGGGCTGCATCCAAAGCAGTGTGGGCAGCAGGGAGAGGGAGGGGATTTTGTCCCTCTGCTCTGCTCTGCTCTGGTGAGACCCCACTTGAAGAAGTACTGTTTTCAGCTCTGGGGTCCTCAGTAGAAAAAAGACATGGACCTCTCTGAGCAGGTCCAGAGGGTGATTACAAAAATCCTCAGAGGATGGGAACACCTCTCCTGTTAGAAAAGGCTGAGAATTGTCATATGTTCAGCCTGGAGAAGAGATGGCTCCAGGGAGACACTACTGTGGCTTCTCAGTACTAAAAGGGGGCTTATAAGTAAGAGGGTGTCAGAGTTTTTAGGGTAATAGTTTTAAGCTAAAAGAGGGATGATTTAGATTAGATATAAGGAAGAAATTTCTTAAAACGAGGGTGGTAAAACACTAGAATAAGTTGCCCAGGGAGGTGGGAAGTGACACCCCACCCCTGTAGGTGTTAAAGGTGAGGTTGGATAGGCTCTGACTCACCTGAGCTGATTACCAGGGGGTTGGACTAGATGACCTTTAAAGGTCCTTTCCGACTCAAGCCATTCTATGATTGCACGATTACTTTTGAGTTTAGAACACCACTTTCCTGAGACAGAACTGATGCAGTAACCACATCTCTATCTGATGCAATCCCTTACATTTGCAATAGAAAACACATATGTATCTACACGCACATTTTGCGCATATATAATACATATAGAAGGAGAAAAAAGGAATTTCTTGTTCTTCTTCCTTGTTTTTTACCAACATGGAAGTCTGTGACTCCTGACTCCCTATCTGTAATGACCCTCCTTTCCTTCATAGTAGCTGGAAGTGATGGATACTGATTTTGTTTCCCCCAAACTGTTTTATGATGCTAACTAAACAGATCCCCATAAAGCAATCTATCCTAAACTTCTTTAGGCTTGCCTCTATCTTGAACTATTAACACAAGTCCTATCTTGAACTATTAACACAAATCTGTCTTCAGTGTTTATACCTTATGCAACTGCCAAGGTTGTGATCATCCAAATGATTTCATCAATGTCTATAGAGCATGCACAAAAAGTTAAGAATATGACTCTAATAAAAGTTAGAAAACGGTGAATTGAACATTTTACCTTGCCATGGTTCTTTAAATTCAGTGGCATAGTAAATCTTCAAATACTTTTCTTGGGTGGATTCTTCCTTAAAAACATTCTTTATAAGCAAAAAAGATTCTTCTATGTCAGCCTGAGAGTAAGGATTTGAACTTGGAATAACTTCAATTAATTCATTACTAGTCTGGAACTCTACGGAGGAAGTAGGTTTCCTAAGAAACAGAAAAAAAAATCTGACACAGTTTTAAGAGCAATGTTATACCTTCCCTGACTCCTCAGTGAATCAACAATACTCATAAAGGTGCTCTCTAAGGACTTTGATAATCATCATATTCACTGAAGAAGACTGGAAATTACGGCGTTGTTATCTCTATTCACTGGATCCACAGTCAAATTACATGTTCAATTCTTTCCCAAGAAAAAGCCCTTTAAGTCTACACCCAGCATTAAATTGAACAAAAGGAAAAAAGCATCAAAGCTATTGATGTCATAACATTTATGACAAAAATTTGCTGCTGGGTTAAATGTATACTTCTGTTTCAAAAAGCATGAAGAAATTGCAAGTAATAGCTATAGGAAAAAGACAGGATAAGTGAAGAAACTAAACCACTTCAATTTCCTGTCACTTTGCATACTAACTTCAATACTACTATTATTTCTTAGGGAAAAGAACCCTGTTTGCCAAATAAGCAGCAAAATAATTTGACTACAGAAAGAAAAGAAAAAAGCCATCATAGTCCTTCGCTAAGTATGCATCTGGACAAAACAGTTTTAACTGTTAATTAAAATATGTATTAATGCTGTGTTATCTATATAAACTGACTGCAATAATATACTGAATCTGACTCATGAATGCTGACATTTCTGAAGAACCCATATGAACTCATCTATAGTTATTGAACTTCTTATTTCAGATAACTGATTTCTCATCTGTGCATCCTACTGATTTATTCATATTTTTAATAATACTTTGCATTACACCATCTTGCTATTTGATAGTCATCTAACGGCAATTCTCATAAATGCTATCAGTGTATAA
The DNA here is from genome assembly GCA_013400975.1 of Atrichornis clamosus. Taxonomy (NCBI): domain Eukaryota; kingdom Metazoa; phylum Chordata; class Aves; order Passeriformes; family Menuridae; genus Atrichornis; species Atrichornis clamosus. The sequence goes on from WBMZ01006108.1 coordinate 8,094, forward strand.
GTGCACCTCTGAATTTCAGTACAGGCCCTCATGTGTAGTCAGCAACAGAGAGGAATCTCCGCTACACATCTAAAAAAATCAACTATTTTACAACATTTTGAATATAGTTGAGAATTAAATTTTGAAACTACAAGTAGTATTGTTCACAAGCAATAACCATGCAGTACTAATAATAACTAATATCCAAATTTTCACATGGCATAAGCCTTTGAAAATCCATGAACCTTAAAACATTGCAGACCATAATCTTCTCTCATGTCTAATACATGCTGTTAAAAGCTGTGTTGCAAACCTATTTTTAAAATTAATTCAGTTTCAGAGTTCATTTGATACTTTTGACTTTGCACATAACACTTTAAAATAAATACATCTATATTTAATTGCTATAATACAAGTTTGAACTTTAATTGCTGCTTTTTACACTTTTTCAAAGATTTATAAATACCCTTCTTTGAATAGCTTCATCTACAGTTACAAAAGACAATTTTCTTAGAGAGGGGTGGGGGAAATGTTTATTTTCATGTCCATGCAGTTTTCAGATACTTTCTCCAACGTCATAAATAGGTTACACAACCATTAAAAAAATTCTATAAAGAAGCAGTGAACTCCATAAAAACACAATACTACTTTTAGTGAAAAAACCATCCTTAGGCTATCTGCTACACTGTACAGCTCCAGCACACTTGCTACTGTCAGAAAACATCTCCATATTCTGTTATCATCATTAGCTTATGATGCACAAAGTACGAGTGATATAAAAGTAATCATAAATGTTTTTAGCTTAAGGTTACTGACTTTTCCAGGAAATCCTCCACAGTTAAACTTTTCTTCCATTGATCCAATACCGAAATAGTGATAATGTTCTGTGTTGAACCAACTGAGAAAAAAAAGAGAAAAAAAACCTTACTGTTTCTTCTATACATCGGATGTATAGAAGAAACAATGCTTTCAGTTTCCATTAGCAAAGGTAATGCAAATACACAAGAAAGATACAAATACTTTCATACATATGTTTACCTTTGTGATTTGAAACACTCATTTTTCCCACATCTCATAACCTCAGCATCATCTTTTGAAACTCTCACAACTAATCAGGTTTAGTATTTTACTAATCTCTGATCACTGCTTTTCTTCCATAACCACTTCTCAGGAAATAAAGCTTTCCAGAGATCTCTACAAACTAATCAAGTATCACCTTCATTTATGGTGCCATACACAAATAAATATCCGTTACTCATTTGTTCCTACTTGGACAATGAAGATGTTCTACCTTCAAGAACTATATGAACTGACATAGTGCAACTTCTGAAAATATATTTTTTTTTTACCAGATGTATCATATTATGGATAAATACAAGTTTTTCCTATAATCCACATTATATCTAAACCAGAAGTTAAGAACCATATAACATACTTCTCGTCCATGGCTTCCTATACTTATCATCAGCAAAGAGTCCATTGAGATGATATTTTTCATCTTGATGTAAACAGGGAGGAAAGCAAAGTGATAATTTCCAGATGGAAAACTTCTGTCTTGCCATACTCTGAATAAGAAAAGGCGCATGATAAAATTATGGGAGAGACAGTTCCACTCTTTTTTTAGTGCACTACCACTTCAAACCTTCCCACTGTTTTCAAGTGTTTTCTACTAGAACATGAAATTTGATATTTAAACATAATTTTTGTAATATTGACTCAGACCAAACTAAGAGAAGATATTAACATTTACCTGATTTGCTATTTAAATTTTAATCCACACCTCTAAGTATGCAAAACTGCATATATGCTTAACTACACTTTAACTAAACTTAGAATGTGCAACTACAAGCGCTTATCTTAACACTTGGAATGGTCTCCTGAATGGACACATGTATAAGCTGACTAGAAACAACTAATATCATTCCTACTACTGCTGTTTCAAGCGCTTTTAATATTCTAAAGCCTCTTGTCTTTCATGTGGCATTATGAGCTAACGAAAGCCCTTTTAAATCCTTTCATTTTCACTAAAAGCAGGGGTAGTATTCAATTGAATTCTAGAATTAAACAGTCTATGTGGTGTCTTCAGCAATTTGTCACTGAAGACCAAGGACAAGAAACTATCTTATGGTTCTTTTGTCACAGAAGCCCACGTGCAGTACTATATAAAGAGCATAGAATAACCAATGAGTTCAGGAAGCAAGGAAAAGTTATTCTTGCAAAGGGTTTTGTATTTAACAAGTTTATAAAAAGAAAAAGAAAGAAGTTAGCATTAAAAACTCTGGAGTGTAAAAGGCATATTGGAAAGGGCAACTAGCTATAGTCATGTGGGAGAACATAATGAGTGAGACTAGAAACTTCTCTCTGGTTCTAAGTCTAATGCCTCACTTCAGTTGTGATGCTTCAGGTCCAAGAAATGTCCACCCATTTCAGCATATGCTGTCAAGCCAAACATAGCTTGTATTGTTAGACATCTCAGGTAACAAACTAGAAATATTTCATTGACTTGGACTGCAACCAGAACAACGATGCTGTTGGTGTACTTTCCAAGACTTCATGTATAAGAAGAGAGAAGATTGAGGTGGCAAAAAATAATAGAAGATGTGGGAAGCAATGAGAACCAATACTGTCACTTCATCAATACAAATGCTTTCACCATTTCAGTTTAGTCCTTTTGGGGATAGTTACAATTCTGTAAATGCTAGTTAATTTTAACAAAAAAAAGGCAAAGACTCCTGCCATCATTGCACCTTTTCCTTAGAAGGCTCTTGTAAAAAACCAGATCTGATCCAATGCAGTCCTTCTAAGTCTAAGTCAAAGCATGGTGTTTTCCTAGTGATCTCTTTCAGAAATTATGAACAGAGAAGACAGAATCAGACAACTACAGGCAGCTGGACCTAGGTCTTCTACATGTTACTGGCCATGTATCCGTTTAAGTGACCTCTATTGAAATTGCTGCTGAAGCAAGTACATTTATCAGAAAATAAAGTGCAGCTAGTGAAGTTCCTGATAGAGTTACCAGGAACAGAAAATGCTGATAGTAACCCTTCTCGTCATTAAAACAAGATGTCAGAATTGTGACATCGGAGTTCTCAAAGTACTCTTAGGTTAAAGAATAATGACCTACTACTGTAGAAGTAGAAGCTAATGAACAAATAAATACATGTAATAATAAAACAGAGATCAGAAATAAATTTTAAATACCATTAAGTAGTTTTACTGAGGCTAGCTTTAGCTTAATAGCTAAAATCGTTTTCTATCACTGATGTTTGTGAGTGGAACAAATACACTCTAGGGCTATCATCACAGGTAATGGCCTTGAACAAGGAAAATTATGCATTTGACAAAACATTTTAAATGAAATTGTTCTAAGTGTAAAGGTTAAACTGAATTAGTTCACTTTATAAAGTCTCAAATACACAAAAGTGTTTTTCAAAGCCGTTACTAATGGCTGCGGTGTTCAATCACTGCATATTTACCTGTTTCTCAAGGAAATATAAAGGTCTCTGCAAATTTCTCTTCTAAATGGAAGATATTATGTGCAATTTTATAGTTCCCTATAGCTTGCAAGTATTGTCGGTTTATAATATTAGAAACTTTGAACTCCTAGGATGACTTTGAGATCACACCTACAACACTCAGTAGCATGAAGAATGTAACTCTTGTGCCTTGAACGATTGAAAAGGTTCCTTTCTTCAAAGAAACACTTAGAAAGGGAGGCTGGAAAAACTATACCTGGAATTGATATAAATGCATATCAAGCACATTAGGAGCAGAATTCTACATCCAGTTGAGCCAGATGTGTGCAAAAGTCAGTTTGATATAAGCTCATCAAATTTCAGCATTTCTTGAGAATTGGAAGCTGTAGTCAAGTGAACTTGATACATGAAAAATCAATGTAACTTTCTCTAGAGAGTGACAACTAGGCACAAGAACAGAACCAGAAGCTGCAGCTTGAGCACATCCATTAACCCCTTCTGGTAGCATTACAGAGCAAGATTTACACTGTTCCAGAGCAGCCATTCAGCAGGTCACTCAGCATTTCTCTCCTAACAGTGGTCATTTGACCTGATGTCAGCACTGTCCTCCTCAAAACCCAGGCAAGGAAAGCCATGTAATTCTTCTCTTTCGCATATAGCCCATAACATGTTTTGCTAACACATCTACTTTTTATTCATAGATAATATGGAAGCATCTGGAGATCAAACAGAATGGAATTACGTTGAGAAGGTTTCCTCACAAACACTGCATGACAGGGAACATACTGTTGAAATTACAATAGAAGAAGAAGTTTTGGTTGCTACAATCTAAGAAAACAGTAGATACATAAACAGATACTATATGGAACAATTCCTGCACTCTAAGGAAAGGGTTGTGGGCAATGTCTCATAATACGGATCCCAGTTTAACTGCAAGTACTATTGCTGGACCACTTCCCAGGCTGCAGTTCTCCAGCTATATGCCAGCAGTGCTTGTGTGTGTCCTTGTACTCTCCCTGTACTCTTGAAGGCATCATGTCTTGCTACATTATTCTTCTGTTCACACACAAGAAATGTTCCCTTTTGGCAAAAGCACCACTCTAGCAGAGAAGTCTTGGTTTTGGCCTGTGACTTTTCTTTGAAAATATAAGTAAGTAAAAACTCAATTATGACCATGTGCTTCAGGGATAAGCAGTTGGCAACATCAGAGATGGAGACAGGAAGGAAAACAAGACTTCACAAGGCTTCTAGATCTTAACAGATAAAAATGTGTAAAACCAAAATATTAACTGTAGGTGTGAAAAAAGTCTCCTTTCCAAGAATTTAATCTAAGACATTACAAAAACTCTTCCCTACAATCATTAAGGAATACAGCATTGTGCATCACTATTGTAATGCACACTAAAGTAGCTAGAAAATTGGATTAGTTCTCCAGAAAGTAGTTAATTAAATGTAATGCATTAGAAGGCACAGTGTGTTCTCCAAAACAAAGCTCTAAGCAAGTAACTTATAAGTGCACTAGCAGTAAATCGTAGGTGCAACAGACACTAAAAATAACTGATGCTATTCAGTTCAGGCAAAACTGTACTTTCATTTTTTTATTAAAAAAGAACTGTAATCATTTCACTACATTATCGCAGCAGATAGGGATAACACAACAACCTCTCTGAAACAGAATTCCAAAGAAAGTAGTTCTTGTTATCTTTTTTAATGTGCACTCAATCTTTCTTTCAGTAACTGCTATATTTCTTTCAGACTATTAAAAGAAATAATAAAATGATACCTCATATAAATAGTCTGTTGAGTGATACTTCAAAGCTGCAAACATCTTGTTTTGTGATGTTTTCAACACTTCAGTTGTCTGGAAGACAAACAAAATACAGATCAGTTAAAAACTTTTTATATAATCAAAAAATGTTGAACGAGAAGGTTAAAACTCATGTTCAACGTGAATAGCTTCGTAATTTCTAGCATATGCACCTTGGACTGAATTTCCTGTAGAAAAAGGCTACCCAAAGCATTCAGTGTTCTTCCTTTGGAAGGATGTAACAGAACAACTACAGGTCGTGGACATTTGATTTTTTTCTGAAGGAACTAGGCTTCTGGGAGTTTTTTTAGCTATATCTCTTGCTGTTTATTTCACAGAAAACCTTTAAAACCATTAAGTGAACGTAGGCAATACAAATTACCTCCCTTAAACAATAATTCTTAACTTATTCAGTGAGTTTTTATGGATCATAAATTAGCTTTTAAAGACAGTAATTCAGCTATCTAGACTATTAACTTTTCACTGCCTCATGGCCTTGTGAGGGGACTTTTTTCCCTGCTTTCAGTTTGACAAGGGAAAAGGAGATTGTACAGGCTATTTGGGAGCAAGAGGCCCTGCTAGAACACCAAATCTCTAAATTAGTTGATGCTTCTGAGGGGAACGAAGAGCAAGGCAAAAACTATAAAAGGCCACTGTATATATACTATACAGAGTGAATGTAAAATAGCATATGTTGTAGCTGGCATCTGCATGAGGTAAGACAATATTTGCTCTTGAAAAAAAATTAGTAGAAGAGTCAAAGATAAAATAATTCTATAAAAATAGTGTATGATGCAAATGAAATGTAACCAACACGAATTGTAGGGCCACAAGGGATACTTGTGACAGAAGGCTGTCTTCATGTACGTACCAGTAAGTACCATAACATTAGGCTATAATTGCCTGTGTAACAAATTTGGATCAAATTCAGGTATGGATCTAATAGAACTGGAACCTAGTGGAGGTAAAAGTAACTAAGGGGTAGTTGCTTACTTGAAAGGAGTCTGGGCAGAGAAAGGAAGTGCAGGAGTGGTGAAAAGGTAGGTTCAGGCAAAGAAACACAGAATAAGGTATCATCATGATCAATCATACTGAGAACAAAGTAGAGAGGAATCTTCTGAGGGCAGGAGTACGCAGTTTGAAACAGTGGACCAAAACCACAAGATGCTAAAGAAAATCCTTTGGACAGCATTGCTGGACCCTCCATCAGATCTATAACCAACAGACTTGGAATGAGAGAGCAGAGCAAGCAGGAATGGGTTTGTAAGGAGGGATGGATGTGTACCTTAAACACTAAGTGCTGGAGGGCAGTGGCTAGAACCGCACTTTTAACACTCTTGACGTGTATCACTGACTAAAATGTCTTTATAGCAATATAACCATGCATTCATGCAAATAATAGCTATAGAATTGCAACTACTACTCCCAGTGATAAAACTTGAATTAACTCAGCCAGAAGTAGTGAACTGCTCAGTAGTCACTTCAGGTACCATTCGTTTCTTAATGGTAAATCAGTAAACATCAAAATTACTTCATCCGGGAACGTTCCGAGTTTCCAGATGAGGAGTGGAAAAGCTGGACCTAGAAATTCTAGTGTGTGGGGATACAAGGAAGCCTTCAAAGTTTTTATAAGAAAAAACGAGTCTGTAAGGACTTTTTATAAGGAAAAACATACGACTCTGTTTCATGCTCCAAGGACTCGAGGGAACACCATTTTCAGTAAGTGAAATATGCAGTATGAGGTACTTCTGCCGGCGTCAAACGTTTTTAAACCTATCGCATTTCGAACAGTAACTACCTAGCACCACCCACCTCAGCCCCTCACTGCGCCGCGTCCACCCTTCCCCTCAGCGCCGCGGCGCCTCCGCCCCTCACGCGCGAGATGGCGAACTCGCCCCTCTGATTGGCTGTCGCCAGGAGCTCTCCCCTCTGATTGGCTATATCCCGTAGCTCTCACGTCTTAGTGGCTGCCCCGCCTCCCGCCTCCCCACCTGTCCCGCCTCCTCGTCCGTCCCTCAGAAGCAGAGCGTCTGTAATCGCTACATAAACAAAGCGGAAAACACGGGAGTTAGCGGCTGGGAAAACTTACATGATCTTCAAAGGTGAAAATAAGTTTAAAGTAGTAAATGCATAAGTAAACGCTGTTAAGTAACTAAATTCCATCTTCTGTTCCTCCGGTAGTGGCTTGCATGGGAGAAGACGTTGAAAGAAAGGGACCGGGTTAGTTTTTAAATGGATTGTATGTGAAACTCTTGACGTGCTGCATGTCACCTGGGGACCAGAAAAAGAACGAGGCCACAACTTAATATCCAGAAATGCTTACATGTTCAGAAAATGCGTGTAATTATCAAGTGTCTACAAGAAGCTGCCAGGGGAAAAAAAAGCCTGTCTTTTTTTCCTTTTTTTTCTTATTTTTCTTTTAATGGCTGCCTCAATTGCTCTCACAACCCTCAAGCTGCTGTCTGTTGAACAGATGGTTTTGTTTTCTTGGAACGCAGTTTAGGGTCAGATTTCTGCAGTGTCCAGACTCTTGACTAGTTTCTGGAATGACAGAGATTTCAGTAGTTGTGCAAACGCTCTATCTCCCCTCCCCTACCTCACACCATCTGACTCTACACATATCCTAGCTGTAACTAGGCTCCAGACACAGTTCCGCTTGCTGAAATGATACCTCAGGGAGGTGAAGCACTGGAGAGACCATCTCCTTCTTGCCCTGTGTGAGGGATCCATCAGCAACTGCTCCTCTACCTGCCCAACTCTGCTGCTGGCCTGGGTCCTTTTCCCCAGGAGCAGCCCCTACTGCAGACACAACCTTGCTGAGCTCTCTTCTTGGGGGACAGACTCAAGGAGAAGACCCATTAGTCTTCTGGGAGATAGTGTGTGCCCTACTGTCATAGCAGGGCAAGGAGACTCAGCTAGATGAGAAATGGAGTCTTCCAAGACCAGGCAAGAGCTGCACCTGATATCATAGGCTCTAATTCCCCTTCAGTTATCTAGAAACAGTCTTAGAGCATCTTCATTACCAGACAGGGGAAAACCATCTGAAGAAAAAGTCCTTTCTCCACTGGAGCCTCTGTGCTCTAATTAATACCATATAAAAATTCCTGGGTGATAATGTAAGTGCTGCTCAGGCAATGCAGGGTTATCAATATACATCATTCACAAAGCATCCGGAGCACATGCACTTTGGCCTGACAAAGACAACTCTGGGCCTATGGGGGCGCTCCAAACACTTTGCCTTTGCTCCCAGAGATGCGAAGTGGGGCACGTGCTTCCTTTTGTCGAGAGAGCACCAACAGCTGGAGGACGGCAAGACCTACTTGAGTGAGCAGGGCAGGGCCCAGCATTTCCTGCTCTCATCCAAACAAGACTGTGGGGACTGAAAATTGAACAGGTCTGTGATTCAGACATGGCAGTGGGAAGCATACCCTCCCAGAAGGCTGAGGGCCTTGCAGCCGTCTGAAATCCCAAAGGCAGCACTCCTGGCCTCACTGCATACCAGCACCATGTCCCCACCATGCCACAAAATGTGGATGGTGGGACCATGCATCCTGGCAGGATTTTTTTTTTTACTGTTGGTTTTGTTTGTTTGTTTGTTTGTTTTTCAGGAAGAATCTACCTTACAGTACTTACAAAGTGGCCTGTGTCACAGTATCTTGAAAGTTGAGAATCACAGGTAAGCAGGCATGTCAGAATAAAAACACTTTGGGTCTACTCCTTTATGGCCTACTGGTTCTCTCTTGCTCATGTTGCAAAACTCATTGAATTCAGTAGAATGAATTCTTTCTTATCAGAAGAGTGAGTAAGAGCGTTTCACTAAGTAACCTCTGGTTGGATGATCAGACCCTGTGCATAGTCTCACTACATTCTGACTGTAGAAAGTATTGTGTCTTTCTTTCTGTGATAATTACACTTAATTTGAGTGTGTCTCCATTACTGGACTATTAAAAGAGAAAATGCTACCAGTGCATACTCAGGTCCAGGTAAAGAAACCTGAGTTCATCACAGCTGAGTATCTTAATACAAAGTCATTCACAGCTCTAATATATGAATGTGACGTTAAAGTTGCTTTTGCAGCTCTGCTTTCAATGAGTGCAATGAAATCAATGTTTCTACTGGATTTTAAAAGCAAAGGGATGCAAAGTCTTTTGATACTTCATAAATCACAGAATTAACAAAAACGACTTGAAGCAGATATGTTAATGGCAACCTGTGATACTATATTTCTTTCAAGTATTTTTGTGAAACTGCATCAGAAAACAAAATATTTATATATCTTTTGAGTTGCTTCTATGAAAAATGGAATAAAGCAGTACACATTACACATTCTCTATTTTATGATTTATTATGTTTTGTTAAATGTGCTTTGGTTTGCAACACTTCTCACAGCTACAGTACTATATCAGTTACAGTAATATATCAGTGTTTACTTTTTAAATTGGGTTGACCAGTTGATCTTACCATGCATTAGGTTATTTTAGTCTCTAGGAGACCACTTTTCATCAGAACATCTCAACCAGAATTGCCAGATTTTATAATAATAATGATAATAATAACAACTATTTCATCAAGACAAAATTCCTGCTTATTTGTAGGAAGTCACATGACTGGCAAATAATGTAACGAAGGAGAGGAAGATAAAAATCCACTTTCAAACAAGACAGCTGAAAACTGTGAAGAAAAGCAGAGATACTAAAGATATCTTTTAGGAAGTAATGCTAGTGAGAACAAAGAACAAATAGATTTTAAAATTTGTGAATTAATGTTAACTACTATAAAACCTTATACTGACTATCATTTCAGAAAAAAAGTAACTGGAAAATATAATTGGTAAGACTAGAAATGATGATGAGAGGAAAAAAAACCTTGATTAAAGAGGGCACATAGCTGATATCTACCTAGAGTGCATGAAAAATGAAGAAACATGGTCATATTCATTCATCAGTGTTTGTAGAAAAATACACATCCGTGAATTGCAAATCCTGCACTGGCTGTGAAAGAGGTTTTGTGAAAGGACAAATCTGTGCTGTGGATATAATTGAGCTCCACTAGGACTGTCATTGTCAGACATCTAGGTGAACAGCTTCCTCTTGCAAGACCAAAGTGCAGGCAGAAAAATCCCACAGGGACTGAAACAGAAGGGCTTCAGATCTCCAGGTATCTCCACGCAAAGCATCTTTGTATCAACCTAAAGTAAAAGCATCTGTGTCAGAATGGAAAAATCTTGTAATGTGAATTGACTTTAGCGATAGCCCCTGAAATAAAAGTACAAGGCTTTCATGGAATTTTGATGTATTTTCTCTGCTGTTCGATTAACTTGATTTCAAAGGCAAAAAACAAGGAAGTTTGTGACGACTAAATTATTATGCTGCCACAGAAATTCTGTAAACTTAAATAATTTTGTTTAACAGTTCCCGAATACTGCAAATTATCATGCCATCTTCCTTGAAAAACCATGTATGTATGGTATGTGGTTGTTGACGTATAGCACTAAAGATTTGTGCATTGTTTTTGCAAACCCTCTGTTGAGGAGGAAGTATCAGGTAATATTTTTACTACTTTTTTTTTTTTTAAATGTAAAACACTTCTGTCACATGTATCTCAACCAAGCCCTGAGAGAAGTTCAAGTAATTGAGTAATACCTTTCTAATATTAAGAATGCTTTTTGAAGAACATTTGCAAGCCTCATTTTACTAACCAGAGTAGGAATCAGAGTGGCACTAGAAGGTGGCTCCAGTTCCTGGGCCATTTGCAGGGTAGAGGAAACCCTTTTAAAAGTGACCTTATGAAGATGTGCTAGCCACAGACAAACCTGGAGACACATAAAAACTTAAATAATATGAGCAAAATGTTTTAATTCTGTGATATCTTTAAGATTAGAGCTGTGTTACCCTTCATTTTATAAATTGGTCTAAGACATTCTGAGGTAAGATAATGTAGTATAATACTTTGCCACAGGTATGCCAGCTGTAGAAATTTGGTGAAAGCATAAAGCACTACCTCGGAGAGTATCTACTTTTGTCTAATGGTGACTTAGCATTTCAGCATGGTTTTACTGAAAAATACAAGGCAAAATACCTGGATTTGTTTCAGTATTTCTCAGGGAAATCACAGGGGAGGGGCAGATTAAACTTTTAAAAATTGCAGATATGAGTGGTTATTGAGGAAATGTTTCAGTTTGTTGGCTAGTCTAATTAATGAAACACTAAACAAGACATCATCAACAGTGTCAGTATTGCCTCTTCCAAGGTTCAATGATGACCTTGTAAAATGGCGTTCTCACTCCTTAACACTATTTTCTATTTAATAGACTTTTAATCTCTTGTATTTTGAGGTGTGTAACCTATGATACATATTTTTATGCTTTGTCTTCACTGCTCTTGTTTCCATCTAAGTTTAATTTAATTCTCCTGCCATATACAGATAGTACTTACTGAGAGTATTATCTGTTTAAATCTTAGGGCTGAAGGGCAATTCTGAAGTGTATATTGTTACCATAAAGACCTAGGTGTGAAAATTATGATTGTTTTACTCTTCCCTCATGATGACTTGTGGGCCACTGGTTTCTTTTTAGATCTATGGCGGTCGCATGGGTACAGTTTTTTAATGTGACAGCTTGCAAGGGTACTATAAACTTTAAAAAAGAGAGGCATTGAGTAGTAAGTTGTATATAGCCTTTGAAAGAGCTTAGCCTTAATTTGTGGGCTTGTTTTTTCTTGCAACTCCATAGGCATGCAAACCTAGAGAATTTCTACACTGGAAATGCTGCAGAAACCTCAGCATCTCAGGCAGGTTATATGGGCATTGCCAATCTTGCCATAATTTTGTGGGGGTTCTTAACTTTCATATTTGAGAGAGGATTTTTACCATGGCACTCCTCATCTGACCATCCTGATCAAAACTACAAACAATAGTGGGAGAAGACATTCAAACCAGCAATTGACAAGAACTCAGTACAATACTATGTTCTTTTAAGTGCACAAATTTAGTTTTAAGATCTGAAATTATTGCAGTCATATCCAAGCCAAAATATCTGTTGCTATAAAACTTTCTTTAGAATTTCTCACTACTGTCCCAAATGGCTTGTATGATAGGACATGCTGTGACTAATACAACAGATCTTTTTGCTAGTCTTACGCTTCTGTCCAATTTGGAGATCTGATAGAAAACAAGTTCTTAGTCAGAATCCTAGTCAGACTGAAGCATTCATTGCTGAGAGAGAAATTACAAAAGCAGTTCTTTCAATTCACATTTCTGAGTTCATTTATCACAGAGATTTCTAGCATGGTAAGGGATAGTCTTAACTGTGATACCTTTCATTCTAGTGTCTGAAGCATACCAACACCTTGTATGTTTTCAGTGACTTAAAAAATATGCAGTGTAGTTGTTGCTATGATTTCTACTGGGTGCTTACTTGAGTATATATAATTTTATGAGACATTTTAAGCTCTTCAGACAGGAATATGATGACAAAAGATTGGCATTCCTCTGAGGGGAAAAAATAATTTTTCTGTCATAGCTGTACACATCAAGAAGTAAAAGGAAAAACACAGCATACCTTTATGCCTACTTGAGACAACTGCAGCAGTATTTGATGAATGAAACAATTCCAGGGACAGTTAATTATGGTGACTTGAGTCTAAATCAGAACAGCAATGGCAAGTCCCTTCCCTTCTGCACAGGTGGGAAGGTTATACAATTCTGGGCTTTTCAGTGGTCATAATGTGTTTTTAATCACAAGGGAGGCACATACATTTTTAATTCAAGGTATTTAGTGTTGGGCTCCCTACGTAGTCAGTATAGGTGCTCTATATGTGCTCTGTGTATTTCATTGCTCAGACTGGGGGAGGGTAATTACTCTTCCCCTTAGCTATCAAGTCTATATCTGAACTCAGATATATGCAAAGTGTAAAGTTAGGTGAGTTACTCCCAGCAGTCCTGGGTTGCATTCCTAGCCTGGAAACACCATTCTGCAGTGAGCATCTGCCCTTAAAAAGTGTTCAAAATCCACGTCTTCCTCTTTGTGTTGGGTTGCTGTTGTCATGCTGCCATTCCTGTCTATGCTGTCTTCTAAGCAGTCTCTAAAACTTTTGCCAGCATCTAGCAAAATATACACTGCCTAAGGGCTATATATAATGCAACTATATACTGCTTAAGGGCAACAATTAACATAGAAACACAAATCTGAAATACTCCTTTAAATGCTGCAGCTCTCAGTCCTGATCAGTAGACTACCTGCCCTCAAAGCTTAATAACATATACCTTCTTGGCACCTGGATCATTGCTGGGAAACTCTATATATTTAACATTTCCTCCACAAGCTCAATAGTACCTCATTCCACTGTGATGTGTGAGTGGAGGATTAATGTCGCAGGACTTTGTGACACCTGCACCATAGAGTCACAGAATAGTCTGGATTGGAAGACCTTAAAAAATCCTCTAGTCCAACCCCCCTGCCATGGGCAGGTATGTCTTCCACTAGGCTAGGTTGCTCAAAGCCCCATCCAACCTGGCCTTGAATGCTTCTAGGGATCCACAACTACTGAAAATCAGCCTGTCTTTCACCCAAGCTGCCAGCAGAGAAAATGTTAAGGGTTGAATAGAGAAAGGAGGCAACACGCTGACAGGAGAGTGACTGAAGAGGTACAGGGAACACTGTGCTATGTATGTGTTAGTAAGGTCTCACTATGACATATAGCCAAGGCAACAGGAGGAAAGCAAGGATTGTATTTTGTGGTTTTATAAAATTTGTGAATTATAATAAGATCACAATGCTATGAATTACAGAGAGCCAAACTCAGGCAAGGCATGTCTGCAGTGACCGTAATGATATACCAAATATGACAGGAGTTGTCTGAAAGCAGATGCTGTGTATAGGTGGAGGAAGCAGAAAACTGCAGAAGGACAAAGATGAACACAAAATCTGCAGGTGTTATCATGTTGTAGTTAGTGCAATCTATGCTCTTTACTGCAGACACTTTTCCAGGTCTCGGTGTGGTAGTTACACAAACTAAGGCTCTCAGGTATTGTTTCATGCGTAGTTTTTGCACTTGCTAAATATCTGTAGTGGTTGTTACTATCTGTGAGCTCATTTGATGATGGAACTGAGGTATTTATACTTGTTTTTCTCCTGTGTATTCAAAACTGTGAAAGGTTGGGTATTAATGAAATTCTTAATAGAAAAGACCACAGTCAGGCTATTCATAATACTGACATGAGGTCACTGATCAGATACAGTTTTTTGTTCTCTTGACTTCAGTAAGTATTTGTAAATAGCTTGAATAGTGCTCTCCATGATGGGTCTGTGGCTGAATAAAACTGCTCTAACATTTTGGGCAGTCATCTTGAACAAGGTGTCTTGGGAGTTGGGTATGGATAAGCTAAAAGTCCTTCAGCACTGGTTGCAGAGGGTGCTGGTGAGGCAGGCAGGGCAGAGGGGCTGCAATGATTCCCTCGCAGCTTCTGGGGGGCGCTCCGGCGGGAGCTTGGGAACCTCCGCAGGTCAGTGGTGGCACTGGGAGTGGGGGCAAGACAGCAAAAAGGTGGAGGGGAATAGGGTTTCAGTTTTCCCTGGGTTCTCATGTGTCCAGAGCGGTCTCCTAGTGGTGGCAGCAGGTGGGGTCTCAGGCAACAGGCAGCTGTTTCTCTCTCTGGAGAGAGGGAGGAGGTGGGGGAGCCCGGTTTCCTCTGAAACACCCCCATGCCGATGGGGAGGGTCTCCTGGCGATGATAAGCAGTAGACGATGCAGCTGTCCCGGCACTGGTGGTGGTCGAAAACTCAGTCAATGGGGCAGCTGGGCTTGCAGGCAGGCAGCAGGGAGGACTCCACAGTACAGGGCTGTGGTGTAGGAGAAGATCCCCCAGCCAAAACCACATGCCGTGTCTGCTCCAAGCCGAGGAGGGAGTGACTGGCTTCCCAGCTAAGATACTGCCAAAACCCCCCATTGTTCCCCACCCCCTCATCCTTCAGAGCCATTTCAACAGCATGCCAGGGCCATCAGACTCTTCCCTGTGTATCTTAATCACCAACTATTCATCCAGAAAAACCACACCCTCCTCCTCCCAGCCCTATCTCAGGTAACAGATGGGAAGAAATTCAGTGAGAAACCTAAACCCACCACAAGGGCCTTGAATAAATACTCCTAGCTGGAGAGTGAGGAAGCAAGGAACGGCCATGAAAAATTCTTTGTATGTGAAGTAAGTGTCCCAGTCTGTACTACAGTGGGCAGTGAGCAGGGAGTGACATCATGATCTCACGAGGACTAACAGCTGGTTGTGAATTCCTGTTTACAAACTTAACTGTTCACTGAACACTTCAAGAATATTAAGGTGTTGACAGCTTCTTGGACACTATAATCCAATACAAATGCAGTTTTTTGCAAGGCTGTGACCTAATACCTCAGATAACACACTAATGGGTATTTGGAATGCCCTCAGGAAGTACATATCTGGTGATGTGTGTGATGTCTGGTATAGGGAACGGCCTCTAAAGAATAGGCTCTACAAGATACATTTTTTAGGAGCTAGAATAAGCTCTGCAATTAAATATATCCAAGCTTTGCAACAGCAGTGGTAGCTCCAAGGAGAGCTCAATTTTTCAAACTAGACAGAATCTTTGACGTAATGATCAAGCTCAGAACTTATCTGAGTTTAGCAGTTATCAATGTATCTGCCTTAGGACTGTGCTGATACTATTCCTGCTGCAGTTTTTTAACCATCCTTCAAACAGCTAGTGGTGGTGAAAGGCAGGATTGTGGTCAGAAAACCTAGCAGAGGTCGATAATGACAAACTATTTCCTTCACTTTCCACCACTCATTAAGTGTTTCCACACCAACAGGTATTACCTGTTTACTTCCTCAGCAGAAGCAATGAATATTGATAGCTTCTGGAGAAGACGTGAGATCAGGCTGGCTGTAAAGTGGTTTAATGAAGGAAGCTACATCTCATATTTCAAAATATCTGTGAGTCTCCAGGCATTTTTACTCTGTTTCTTCAAACTTTAGTTAGTCATCTGTTTGGTTTCATGTTTCACACCTGTTGGAGCACAGAGGGAGGCTTTGTTTTGTACTGACATTAAATGCCATAAAAGATTAACTACTGAAAATCCATTCTCCATTGTTTGCTGAAGTGTAATATTCCTGACACTGTAAATGTTGTTGAATAAAATATTTTCCAAACTGTGGTCTTTAGCAAATATTTGTAAAACATGGTTCACTCTCTTTATGATGATTTGTGAAGTCTAATGACAAGGGTTTGATTTTTCTTTTGAGGGAAAAAAAAAGAAATTAGCACACGGAAAGTAGATTCTATAGGTACTTCACAGGAAGGGTAGATTGATTTAAGGAAAAGGTCCAGTTCTTCTGGCATGCATGTAACTGATGGTAGCTACAACCTTTTATTAACACAAAGTGTCTAGTATACTCTGGGCACCAGCCATTTTGAAGATGTGAGTTGCCCCAGAAACAGAGATACAACTAAAAAAATGCAGTACGCTTTGCCTGTTAAGTGCTGTCTTCTCACTTCTGATGCCGATTCTTATTCTTATCCAAGCCTGATTTATTTCAACATTAAATGCTTTCAGGATCATGGATCAAAAATGTCATAATTGTTGCAAAATATTATTAAGTCAGGTTTCGGCTTATATTGGAGCAAATTACTTGGTGTAGTGAGACTTTCCAAGGGCAATTAATGTTTTGTGCTGGAATTCTTTCTATCTTGGCTGCAGTTCATAAGGTTAGATTTTTTGTACATCAGAAATTAATTAACGTGATGTTGCCTGGTTTCCTGCTGAAATATTACATTTAATGTTAACAGATAGAGTCATGGAAAAGAGGAAAAGATAGCTGGTACAAATTCATATGGTTGGAACAGCTTATAGGCAGAACCTGGCCCAATAGTTTGTAATTACTCTGTACTTACAGAAAAGACAGAAGAAACACAGCTTTGAAAGCTGTAGCAGTAGTAAAAAGTTCACATGTGGCAACAGCTGTGTGAAAGAGACAGTGTGCATCCTGAGAGATAAAGGAGTTTTAGGATCACCAGGATATTCTGCAGTGAAATTATAATATTCCTGTTGTACCACTATCCATAGACAGGAGTAGGTTGTGCAGTTTTCCATGTGTCCCTAACACCACTGGACTGTGCTTGCAGTGACAAGC
Organism: Atrichornis clamosus; assembly: GCA_013400975.1. Taxonomy (NCBI): domain Eukaryota; kingdom Metazoa; phylum Chordata; class Aves; order Passeriformes; family Menuridae; genus Atrichornis; species Atrichornis clamosus. The sequence goes on from WBMZ01006108.1 coordinate 25,515, forward strand.
AGCAGTGACAAGCAGTATTTGCTTCTGTTTCACAGGGATATTCAATCTCTGCTATGTATGTCATCTGAGCTTTTGTGCTGGGGATGCCACCACTCTGAGATGAATTTCTACACAGGTATGTTTCAAGGGCCTTCATGATGTCTTCTTATTTACCCTTTTTCAGTTCTGTGTCAGTAGCACTGTCTTAAGCCCATTGCTTCTACTGACCTGGAGACACCTGTACTGTCATTTGCGAAGTGGGGTCATTTTTGTGTTGACAGAAAGTCAGCAGGAGAGAGCAACTTCAGTTAGTATGCTCCATCTCTAACTCCTGCTAATACTCTTGTTGCCTGTCCGGGCCTACTTGGTCCACAATTATTCACACTACCATGATTTTTTTGCTCAGGAAGATCTAAACAGCCAAGCTCATTCAGGAATAAGGTTAAAAATCAGATACCCTTTCCTTAAATTCAAGATCAGAAAAGTACCAAGACTTGTACCCCTCACAGCATGCCAAGTAATCCCATTCTGACATCCACTTCCTGACATCCATCCGCTTCATTCGTCATCTGTGGTTTTCCTGTCACACAGCAATGTTAAATTATACAATCAGTATGTTATTTGAATGAGAAAGCTTCTTGCAGTGCATGATTTGTAATGTACAGGCTTAAGAATGATACAGTCAGGTAAGAATTGTTTTGCATAATACTGGTGATGTTACACCTCCAGAGCCTAATTGCATGTTTCATCAGTACTCCAGGGAGGATGGGGGCATGGTTACAAGACTCTTTGACATGTTGCCTTTTGGCAATGTTGATATGTCATGTCATGGTCTTGGTGTCTCACTGCCAGAAGTTTCGAGACTGTCAGAATTCCCATGTAAGCAATATGACACTGCTTATAGCTTTTGCATGACACTGGAAAATTAAGGAGTGTTTTCATAATGTGTGCTGTATGGCCTAAGAGGAAGTCCAGCTGAAGTTTCAGTCCAGTCAGCTCTCCCTACCATCTGCTGAGCAGAGAGACAAGAGCAGAGAATTACCATTGGAGAGAACTCTTGAATAGCAAAAGTAAAAAAAAAAAATTCTACACAGAGATGTTAACCTAATGCCTAATTTGTATTTTCATTAACTAAAGAGAGAGAAGCAAGATAAAACACTGTGTGGATATATTTACAGCCCTTATGAGTTTATCTAACATGAAGCAAACAAGAAAGAACCGGTCTTTCGTACTTCAGTTGAAAGGAAAATGTAAAAACTTCACGCTGTGTTCAGTAAGCTGCACCCCATGCCTGTGTCCTGTTTTGTTTTGCAGTATTTGGAAATGATGGCATCCTTTCCAGGAATTAGACCCTCAGCTGTGAAAGTTAAGAAGCATCCCTTGGTTATTCATTAACACCAGACTGAGCCAAGGAAATGTCCTTTGTTAGTATGTGCCATGAACTGAAATTAGTGGCCAAAACCATGGTTTCAAACAAAGTTTAAAGAAGTATTTTGGTTATTTTTCTTTCAGTTTAACTTCATTTGCACTATAATAATCAGTTATTTAATTTTTACTTGAAGCAAAAATTCTTGACATTCTTTATTCTTAAGGCTGTCCTGTAAGACAGCAGTTGTTAAAGTGGGCCAAAACGTTCCTTCGGATCTTTTGGGGTGGATTGATACACCCTTCAAATACATGTAATGCAAAATGTCTTTTGGGGTGTTCAACACTTTACTAAAAGCTACAAGAACAAGATTGAGCAGCAAAGTAGTCCCATTTATAATTTTTTTTTGCAGTATCCAGAAGCAAAGAAGCAACCTGTAGCTCTAAGATTACACAGAACACAGGGGGAACATAGAGTCTTTGTTTATGCTGGGAAAAACCAAACCAGCAAAGACTTCCTTTAGTGTGGTGGTAATTTTCTGAGGGTAGCTAATGTCCCTCACTGCAGCTGATGTTAGAGACACTGAAATGTAAGAAAGCAAAGATAAAAATCACCCTTAAAAATAAGTCAGCTACTACATTCCCTGATCTTCATATCTTGTGATATGTCATTGTTCTTTGTCCAGTCTTATATTTATCAAGCAATTTCCTTTTTTTTTTTAACCTGAAATGAATATTCTTGCGGTGACTGATACTTGTTTTATGGTAGTTAGAAGAAATCAGTGTAAACCAGGGTACCATTATGCTACACTAGGCACTCTTAATGAGTGAGTGAGCCTTGACTTCAAATGTGCTTATAAGAAAATCAGGTTTTTCTTGGTTAGGATCAGTGTTACATACTAAAGTATTTACTCAGTAGGATCTTTCTGGAAGAGAGAAACATTTTTAATACTACAAAACTCCTTGTGTTGATGACTTAGCTCCCAGTGATTCATACTGTACAGTCAAACTTCACTTAGTTTTCACATTCTGGGTCTTGAGATGGCACTTTTACATGGCTGGAAGATTTATCACAATGCAGGACAAAGTACAAGCCAACTTGTTTTTTGCCTTGGCTTGCCAAAATCTTCTCCCTCCTGCTCAATACTTATCTATGTGAAACTTGGTGATAAGAAGCTCCACCTCTGATTTTGTGACTAGTTCTGCATAATTCTATTATTGTCACTTAAATGAACAGATAAAGGAAAGAACCAACCCTGAAGAGCCTCCAGTTTAGGTCAGATATTACCTAAAAAGGTAACATGAAAATGGAAATAGGAGGAATTAGTAGTAGTGAAAGGTAATAGGCTCCTTTCTTACTAGTATGTATGTATTAAGCCCATTGGTATCATTAATAGAACACTGTTTTTGTAGATACACATTGTGTCTCACAAATTCATGCTGAATGGCATTGCAATCCATGGGCATCCTAAAGAAAACTGTTCAGGAGTTAGCGGGACTGGCTAATCTTGGGAATGTACCCAGCAAAGAGATGTTTTGATTTTGAGGAGACATTGTCTAAATCAGGAAAAGAAGAGAGTTTTAGAAAACGTGACAGACAAAACAGAGAAACAAAAGTAATCTTTGAATCTGAAACCCCCATCTATGATATCGCCATCTATGATATTAAAACATGCATGATACATGTTTGAAAGACCTGTTACAAAAAGAAATGTCAAAGTCAGACTGCTACAGAGAACATCACAGGAATCAGTATCAGGTAACTCTAAGGCTGAGGGGGCTTTTTCTGACAATGTAGCAGAGTTAAATCTCTGGCAGCCAATAATCCTCAGTTGAACAGCTCTTGAGTGTAGGTAGCAGTATGATAGATCTTTGTGCCAGGTCTCCTTCATGCAGAAGTGTCATTATTTGACCTCCACTCACAAAGGGTCCATTGCATGTCGACATGACTTTTCAGTACAATGTGTAAGAGCAGGCCAAGAAGCAGTTCACAGATTGTTCTGGCACCCTGTATTTCAGGTTGTGTGATCTATGTGTGCCATTAGCATGCCTGGAGTAGTCAGTTAAGTTCTGTCATGGACTGTACGTATATACCACGACTATGGCATTGCAGAGTACTTACCCAGATCCCTGCTCTCTAAAGGACTATAAACAGTGCCTATAAAGATGAAGTATTACAGGAGTCACCATGGAAAAAAGATAATTGGATTTGGGCTTAGCCCCTTCTCCTTTGAATCATTTCCTTCTCTGCTGTAAAAGGGCAAAGTTGGAAGGGAAGACGGCAGGACTCAGCTTCCCTGCTAAGATTGGGCTGCGAAGGGCATTTGTCTTATGGCAGCACATGCACTGTACAGCCTCAGACCTCTCTGGGAACCATGCTGCTGGTAAGTCATCCATAGGGTTTGTCCTGTGGGTGAGTGTAATGAGGTTTTCAGGTAGCAGAATGTCCAAGACAGCTGAAGGTTAATGGCCTGGGAAATGCAGAGCGTGACATTTGCTCACTGTCTTAACATCTGCAAGGATTGTCATTCCAGCTGCTGCTGCAAGTGAGCAACACACAAAAGGTGGCTCAGCATGGCTGGCTGTGAGAAGACACATGCATGCAGCTGTATGGGGCAGCTGTTTTTTTCATGTGATTAAATTCTGGGAATATCTTAGAAACTTACTAAACCTTGTAGCACACAACTTTATTTAAAGATGGTGAAGATTATCTGATAACTAGTTCATACCTAATATGAAAGTCTGTTAGGTATTCCAGGATTTTCCTTTCTAGGAAATTTTGGGGACATAGATTAGTCCTTTATTTCAAAATATTGTATTTCAAAAAATTTTATTAAATATAATATTATCATACATTCACAGAGAGTTGCAACACATACACTGTGCAGCCTCAGACCTCTTTGGGGGTAGTGCTGCTGTTCTGTAGGGACTTGTCCTCTGTGTGAGTGTGCTGAGGTTTTGGGGTAGTATGATGCCACTAGTCAGTGTTTTATGTGCATTACACAAAAGGCAAAATAATTTGTGAAGTCTCATTGATACCTATACCTTAAAAAAAAGGCACTCGACAGGATTTCTTTCTGGTTTTCCTGTGGGGTTCTCCCATTGAATGTCACAAATGTCTTATGCAGGTCTAAGACTGAGAAAGTAGGCTTTGTGCATGGCAGCTTAATGCTATGAGAAAAAAGCTTCTTGCACAGGTTTGAAGGCGTCCATATGTATGCCTATTTGCCCTCAAAATACATGAGATTCTAATGGAGTAGCCTTTACCACCAAACAGGGTGGCTTACATGGATGCCAGTGCAAACCTGGACTCTATTTTTAATGTGTTTTCAACATTCAATGAAGCCACCCTGACCTTGTAAGGGAATTGCTTTGTGACATATGCCTGGATGATCCAACAGAATATTGTCTTCCACCTTCAAAAGAAGTATAAGATCAGCTGGTCCTTCCAGTCAAACTTTAGAAGAATCATCCCAGATTGTAAGTCTGGTTGACAGATCATTTGAGCATCCAAGAGCAGACATCTTGGTATCACTCCTATGCTTTGGTCACAACCATCTGATGTGGCCATTGTCTAGCATTTCCCCACCCCACAGCCTCCCTCCCACCCCCGCATAGTACATATGCAACTGAGTATGTTGTTCTCAGAAAAACAAAATCATTCCAGGTTTTGGGTGGTGTGACTACATGAACTTTGCAGAACAAATTCTATGGGTACACTTAATATGTCTTCCCTGACAGCTGTTTTTAGAGACCTTAGGAAAGAGGCGAAGGAAACAATATGAAGATTTGCTGGAATGTACATCTTCTCAGCAAGAGTTGAGACTGATAACAGTGAAATAACAGTTTCTAAAAGTGCTTTTTCTAGTGCTCTTTTCCACAGTTACACAGAATTGACACCAGTGTCAGGGACCAAGAGTACAAGAAGATCCACTGGCTGGAAGTCAAAACTAATCCATTTCAGGTTCAAAATGAATTTTTAACAATAAAGCCAATTAATCACTGGAAATCACACTTGCTCAGACATTCTTCATCTCCAGAATTGGAGGTTTGTTGAAACGGAATGTAGAAATGCTCAAGCAGGGGGTACAGGCTTGATGCAGATATTGCTGAATATGTTTCTCTGAACTTACAGGGATTTAGTTTGTGTTCTATCTGTCCTCAGAAGCTCTGTGTCAAGTCATTAAGCAAAACACTTCCTCGGTATCATGTAGCTCTTAAAGTCACCACCCTCATATCAAATACTAGCAAAAAAAGACAAATTAAACCAATACTTGCAAGTTCACACATATCTTGGCTAATGGTGATGCTTTCTGATATTTGAGGTAGAGCACTACTGTCATGTTTGGAGGGGTAAACAGCGCACAAAAACTGGGACACGCTGCAGGAGTCAGTTGGTGGGATGAGTCAGTTTAGGAAGCCAAACAAGGATAAAACCATTCACTTATTTGATAGAGCTGGATTTATGTTAGCTTAACTCTGTGATCAGGCTGGTGTGGTGGGTTTGTGTTT
>WBMZ01006109.1:0-23919 GCA_013400975.1 Atrichornis clamosus
TCGGTGCAGGGACACAGCTCCTCTCTTGGTGCGGGGCCATGGCTCTGGGCTCGGTGCAGGGACACAGCTCTGGGCTCGGTGCAGGGACACAGCTCTGGGCTCGGTGCAGGGACACGGCTCNGGTGCAGGGACACGGCTCCGGGCTCGCTGCAGGGCTCCTGGCTCGGTGCCGGCCGTGCCGGCGGCAGGTGGTGCTGTCAGTCCGAGCTCTTCCGCTGCCGCCGCCGGGGCTCCCCCAGCCCCCCGGCACCAAGGAGCTGCCAGACCCCCGCAGCCCCCCTCAGAGGCTATTTTAGCTTCCCTGGCCCCATGCCAATGATGAAATCAGTTGTTTCCATGTGTTTCCAAAAGCATTAGCCAGCTTTAGCAGCTTTCCGAAGGCGTTACATAAGGCAGCGCTTCCAATGGCGCTCGGCACAGCCGGGATCCGGCTGCTCCGCTGAGCCCGACGCAGCGGCCGCTCACGGCCTGGCGCTGCCTGATGTGCTTCACGTTGTACCTGCCAGCCCCAGGGAACAGTGGCCTGAGCTCTGTGTGGTATTTGGCTTGTGTCTGCTGGCTCCAAACATGGCCTTTTTATGAGCTGGGAATGGCCCAAATGGAGTAAACCCTGTGGTCCGGTCAGAGCGGCAGCAGCTCTCCTAAAGCTTCCAGCAGAACTCCTTGGAGGTTTGTCATCAGCCTCTCAGCTGCACTTAGCGCTTTCCCCAGGGAAAAGGAGCATGGCAGTTTTCTCTTTTCCTGTGCTGAGGATATTGACTTCTTAAAATCTTGTGCTTTATTAGCATAATAATTCCTCTCCTCGTTCTCTTCCCACCCCTGCCTGAGATCTGGAGCCAGAATGTCTTCCCTCTGCCTGGTTTAGCATGGAGGAGCCTTGCGCCTCGTGCCCTCTGTCCATCTCTTACAGCCTGAGTTTCCTCCTGCATCCTCACTGCTGTTGGTCTGTCTGTCTGTCTGCATCCCTTCTGTGCTTGGGCACCACAGAGGTGGGAGTCGAGTGGGTTTGGTGGAGAGAGGAGCTTGTCTGGGAGGAGGTGTCTGCACCCCTTCTTTCAGGGTGGCGGGAAGCCCTAAGGATCCCTTTTCCTGTCTTCTTTCCCACCTGAGCACAGTCTCCCACCCCTCATCTTGCTGTTTGTACCTGCTACACTGTAAAAACTCCTCATATTCTCCTTGCTTGGTGTGACACATTTTCCAGTGGTCAGACTGCCCGATGGCCCCAAGGTGGATGAGTTTTGGGGTAGGATTGCCCTGGCTGCCCCCACTCTGAAGGCCTGAGAGCTCCCCAGCATCTGCCAAGGCCCAGGGCTGAGCTGTGCAGCGGTGGCACCACGTAGCTATGGTGACAAACCTGGATGCTTTATTTAGTTCCTGCTTTTCCTCCAGAACATCTGCATTTCCTGGTCAGTGCCCGCTCCTCCTGCAGCAGGTTGGAGCTGGATCAATCGCCTGCGGATCAGATACTGTCAGTGGATGTGTTTGTGTGAGCAGCACAGACACCCCCAGCTCAGCTCTGTCTCACTGGCAGTTTTGTCTCATCTTTGCATTGCTTTGAAAGCCTCTAAAAGCCCTTGCAGGGCTGTGAGTGCCTGGTCTGGGTTTGGGTGAGGCAGAATTCAGTGCTGCAAAGTGCTCATTTCCTCTGTCTTCCAGGGCTGTGCTGACCACAGGCCCCACAGTCGGGCTGTGAAGCAAACACAAACACACTTCGTAAGGTTTTTCTGTTCTTCCGTTGACTAGTTCTGTAGTGTGTCTTTACTTTTTCTTCCCCTTGAGCTTGTTTTTATCTTTGTTCCCCTTTTCCAGAAGAGCAGAGTTTAGAGGACTTAAAGCTTCAGTGGTATTTGGCTTGTAAAAAGACTCGCATGACAGTATATCCTCCAGATTAGTTGGGATGCTGCTCCTCGTTTTGTCTCCCTAATCAGGGATGAAGCTTTATTTATACTCTTCAGGGATGGAAAGAAGAAGGGCTGGTGCTGTTTTGTGTGTGCAGTCAGGAGAGATGTGTCGGAGTGGAAGAGTTTATAAATAGCCTTAAGGTTGTTCTGGCAGCATCTGCCTGTGGCTTATCAACTTGTGTGCACTTTGCTTCTGGACCAGAAAAATGCACAAGGTCAGCTTTCCTCCTCCTGGTCTAATAGACTTTTACTGGAAGAGGAAGCTCTGGGGCTGCAGCTCTGCATTAATCAGCATCTGGATTGATTTCCAGGCCCTGTGACCTAGGACATGGTGGTTGGTTCCTCAGCAGTTTGTTTTCTCACTGCCATGACCTTTCCGTGCCAGGACAGCGAGAGGATCTGTCCTGATGACCGTGGGATGGTTTAATTCTGCCGTGGCAGGAGTCCCCAGGGCTGTCTGTGCCCATCCAGAGGCCTGTGCTGGATCACAGGCTCGGGATTTGCCTGCAGAGGGAGTTTGTGGCCGGAACACCCAGCTGAGTGTGTGCAGGGAGAGGGGGACAAGGTCCTGTCTCACTTACACATTGGCCTCACACTGCTTTTATAGTGGTGGTTCAAATGTTGATCCAAGTTGGAGACTGAAGTGCAATCCAGGCTGGGTTCATTAACCTTCCTGTTGGATTTCCTCCTGCTTCTCTAGCCCCATACCTGAGACTGTGCTGTGTTCTGAACTCCAGGAATTCTGCCCCGGGATATAGCACTGTGTTTGTCCAGGATCACTGAGTGTGTGGGCTGTGAGGAGCTCGGGGCAGATCCATGGTCTCCAGTTTCTGGATTGTCACTGGATGTGATTTGAAATGGTTTTGAAGCTGTGAGTGTGGTGCAGAGGACACGATACCCCCTGTCTGGGCACGACTGTGTAGTGTCTATTCTTATCAGGTTAATATCTGATATATCCTTGATGAGAGGAATAACTTCCTCGTGGAAAGAGCTATCAAGCATTAGAAGGGGCTGCCCAGGGAGGTGTTGGAGTCCCCATCCCTGGAGGTGTCCAGGGAACAACTGGATGTGGCACTCAGTGCTCTGGTCTGGCCATCGGGCACAGGTTGGGCTCGGTGATTCTGTGACACCCCTGTATGGGCACAGCGAATCCTCCGGGAATACCGCGGAGCAGAGGTTGGAGTTGGGCCTCCTGGAGCATTCCCTGGCACAGCCTGTCCCATCCCTGCTCGCAGATAAACTCCAGGGAAGTCTTTACCCTAAATGGCAGCGAGCGGTGGCTCCTGCGGGCAGACGCTCCGGGATGACTTGCCTGGTGAATAGAACATGATGTTTTGTCTTGAAGCCTCTCTTCAGTGCAGGACTTGAGCCACGGAGCTGCCACAAGTGACTCAGAGCTGAATGTATGAATGTACACTTTCAGTGATGAGACTTTCCATTTTCTTTCAAATGTTGCCCCAAATGCAGGTCATTTTTCATTAAAGTAAAAATTGGTTTTGGTCAATTATTTTCCTTCTGGCTTTTTAATGACTTGAGAGCAATAGCTCTCTGTGCCATGGCTGTTTGTGACTGCTGCTTTTGGGCCTCTTTTAATCATTTACCTTAAACTTCTTCCTCTGCTTGTACCGGTTTCATCTGGTAAATGCTTTAAATTTCAAAAACACCTTGAAGTGTGGTCTTTAACTAAATCAATGGGGGGAGTGGGTGGTGTCCTGACTTTCCTGTTTTTGATGACATTAATCAGAGAACCCAACCAGTACTTGCTCTTGTCCCCTAAACTCCATGTGAGAGCTCTTTGCAGTCCTATTTCTTAAAAAAAAAAAGCCAACTCATTTGAGCAGCTCAGCTGTGAAACTACTGTCTGATCATCTTATTAATAGGTTCTTTAATTAGGTGTGGGATTTTTTTTCCTCTGAACTTATTTCTTTTTCTGTAAGGTGAGGAGAAATTCCTTCTAAGCGTGAGAAAACTCCTTTGCTGCCAGGGTTGAGCTCTGGAACAGGTTGCATGGGGGGGTTGTTTCCAGCCTCAGAGACCTTAAAAACCCAGTCCAAACAATCCAAAACTCTGAGGAATTGGACTCTGAGGACTCGAGTTCCTGAGCCAGGGGCCTGGGATGCCCCTAACCTGTAACCTGGAAAGCTCTTCTTGGGTTTCTTTAACCTACTTCGTGTGATGTCATGTGGGTCAGTAGTGATCCTATCTGCCTTAAAACTCTTAGTGCTGGCACCGGCATGGATAAACCTTCCCAAACTGCCAGGACAAAGTGTATTTTGGGTTCTGGGAGAAAAATAACTTCAGTCCTTCCCCACTGTAGTGTCCTAGCCCCCTTGTTTGCCCATATCCTGATCTGATGGGATACGAACGGACTGACAGGGAAGATGTTCTGCAGCAGCTTTTGTTATCCCATGTGCTGTGGTGATTTATCTCTTCCATAACCTTTGAATTGCAGGATCTCACCTGCAAGGCCCTTGCAGATTCCTACTTGAATGAGGACATGTCTTTCCAGCCCTTTCTTCCCAAGTGTCCACCCAGGTGTATCTCCCAGCCCTGTGTTCTCAGTGTGTCCTTGTCCTGGCTCTCCCCAGCACTCTGCACTGTTTGCTCCTGTCCTGACCTTCTGAATTCCTGTTTGACAGTGAGTGCTGCTTCCCAGACTTTTCTGATTGCTGGAGATGGGCTCCTCTTATTCCCACCTCTCTCCAAACCCTCGCTCTTCATGCAACCTGTGCAAGATTTGGCAGTGCAGGTGCTTCAGGAGCAATAGGGGATCACGAGTAAAGGCAAAACTTGTAGTGTTCAGCCATGAGGCTTTGTTAATGTGCATTAGGTGAATGTATTCCTGGAACCTTCATTGGAGAATATCTTGGATGCTGCTGGATGAGACTCCATTGGCTCATTTCTGAAGAACAAGGCAAAATTTGCTCCTTGCCTTCTGTTGAGTTGTGAAACTTCTGAAAGGCAGTGGAGCAGAGTGGGCATCCCAGGAGGCTGTTTAAGGAATCCACCTCCCTCTCTCCCAGAGAGAATAGGGATGAGCTGCTTTTCCTCTCCCCACTCTGCTCACCACCCACCCCAGCTACCTCAGCAGATGATCCCACAAATCCAAGCCCTGGCCAGGGCACAAGGATGAGCAGTAGGATGATGTTTTTGTTGGTTCTCCCCAGCTGTACCTCAGAATAGAATTCCACTAGATTAGAGTATCTGGGACACTGAGCAACTGGACATATGCTATGCCTGAGGCTTTGGCTCTTCCGTGGAGGAGGTTCAATGGAATTATCTGTGAAATGTGAAGTTTTGATGTTCTTTGCCTGGAGACTCTCTTGGAGGTGTGATTAAGGGCTGGACAAGGCTCAGTCCCTGCACTGGGAGGGAGGGAAAGGCCATATCTGCTTTGCAGGTGGGAAGTTAAGGAACAGACTGGATCAGGTAGTCAGCAACAGGGTTGGAATTTTGTGCTCAGCCTCCTGTGACCAATGAAGCAGATCCTGCCTGGAGCTGCCAGGACTGGACACAGCATGGCTGTCGGGGAGGGAGAGGGAGGGAAGGGCAGAGCTTTGTGCTTCTTGTCTTCGGCTCAGCTGAGAGTGTCTGTGATCACACCTGGATTTTTTTCCTTCTTTTCAGGGATGCTTGAATATGACCCAGCCAAGAGGTTCTCAATACAGCAGATAAGGCAGCACAAGTGAGTGTTATCAATCCTTCTCTTCCTGCTCCTCCTCTACCTGTGCTCCTGCTCTCACCTCCTGCTTCATTTTGACAGCAGACACATGGAAGTCACTAGATCTCCTTCCTCCAGCCCTGCTGGGGCTCTGGCAGCCTCCACTTGGCTTTTTTCCTCCTATTAGAGCATCCGGTGAAGCACTGGAATTGCTAACCCGTAAATAAGGAATATGTTGGAAGTCTGTTTGTGGCGTGCCTGCTTCTGGATAATTAAGAGTTCTGGATAATTTTTTCCAGAGGCCAGCGAGTACTAATGGAGCAGAACAGGAGATCCTTAAGGCTGTGTTATTGATGTAGGACTGTTCAGTAATGTGTGTTAGTTCTGGCCAGTCTGGGAACAGAAATATCCCCTGGTATTTGCTCCATATGGAATCAGTATGTGGAAAAGCGTTCCAGGACAATAGGAATTTTTTTTTTCTTTCTCTTTAATATCACAGTCCTCCCTCCCCCATATCCTCCCCCATTTTCCGTGCCATAGTCGGGGTGGGGGGGGGAATGCCCCGTTATCACTGAGGGTTTTTTTGAGGATCTGTTTGAACACGCTGGCTCTGAGCAGAGATTTCCTGGGCGGATAAAAGTACAAGAACAAAAAGCATCATGAGGATGCTTCACTGCGGAGGCTGCATTAGCTTATCTCCTCTTGGAATGGGAAGTGCTTCTGAGGACAGGCAGAGCTGCCTCTGGACTGCAGCTGCTCAGCGCAGGCCCTGCCTGTGAGCCTGCCCAGATCCTTTTGGGAGCTGTGTAAAAGCAAGGGTGTGATCCAAGGTGGTGCTGAGCCCACTCCATGCTGCAGGAACAGTGCTGCTTTCCTCTTGTGCCTCTGGAAAAGCCATGTGCTGTCAGGTGATGGTCCCTGGGAGGTGTCCAAAGGAGCCACAGCCAGAACCTGAGAGGCCTGAAGTGCACGGGGGCTCTGCAGAGAGCAACTGGGACCAGCTTCAACAGGGATTGGAGGGACAAGGGGTGCAGGCAGGGCTGGGGAGGGAAGGCTGGGGTGGGGACAGGACCTATGGAGCTGCCCAGGCAATTAATTAATTGTCAGGCTGCCTCTTCAGTAGCAGCCAAGCCCCGTGCCTGGGTTGTTTCAGGGGCTCTGGGTGCTGACGGGCGCAGGCATTTGCTATTCGAGGCTGCCTTTCCCTGCACGTGCCTCCCAGCACCAGTGGCCATGTCCAGAGGGGATCAGCTTGCCATGCTTTGTCAGGAAGCACTGGAAAGAAGCAGGAATTAAGTCAATGGAGTCACCAGTAGGTGTTGAGAAAAGCACTAAAAGCACTTTCCTTCCTGTGGCTGCAGAGGCTGCCCCTGAACTCGGGCACTGCCCTGAGTCCTCAGGGGTCACTGCTGGGTGTTTGAGCTGGTTGCACAACTCTAGGTACTCCATTTTATCCTCCTCCCACATGGCAGTGAGTTTTTGTGTCAGCGTTGCCCAGCTGGAAGCACGGAGGGGTCTCCAGAGACCCTGCCTGTAGTTAGAAAGCCGGAGAAACTGGAGCACGCCTCTGGCACGGGGCAGCCACGGAGCTCCTCGGCTGCTGTGCCGAGGCTTTTCATCCCAGAGCACCAAGAGGGGCTGAGGAAAAGCTCTACCTGCAAACCCAGGAGCATTTCCAAGGCTTAGGCTCTTATTAGTTTTGTGTGAGCTTAGCCAGTGCTTCTTAACAGGCTTTTCTCCCCTATCAGTAATTGCCTCCTTCCTCCTGCTGTGGCATCTAGTAATTGCATCAAGCACAGCAGAGCCTGTGGCCCGGGCCTTGGATGTGTCTGTCCAGCTTCTTTTTGTGCTAAAGAATCCAGAGCTTGGTTCTCCTGCCTTTTCTTTAAATAGAAGCTTAGCCCTGATGCTTAACCTGACCCTGTTTTGTTTTTTTTTTTATAAATGGAACACAGCAGTCAGGACAGCAGGCAGCCATTCGGCTATTGGCAAAGAGTTTTGGGAAAGCATTTTAGTAAGAAGAGATTTGACTTCTAGAATCCTTAGATTGCATGTTTTGAGGAGAGTAAGTCATTAATGATTATGGGTTTCTCTACACTCCTCCCCTCTCCAAAACCATGTGCTAAGGACAGGAACTAGAGAAACATCAGGAGACTTCCCCGGGCTGCCCTGCTGGGATGGATCCCGGCTCAAACCAGAATCACCCGGTGCTGCTGGAAGTCTCCTTTTATGTCTTTGAGCTGCTGTTCCTGGGGACTGGCTCACACGGGCAGTCGGGATCATCAAAGTGCTCTGAAACCAGCGGGAGCAGCCCCGGGCCCCGGGCAGGGGTTTTGCACTGGAGCCGAGCCTGCTGGATCAGGCTCATGTCAGGATGGTGGGGAGGGGCCCTGTTCCCATCCTGTGGGAAGGGTGATCCCAAGGGAAGCGTCCCAGAGTGTCCTGCAGCCACAGAGCTGGGTGCTGAGGATCCATCCTTCCCCCACTTCACCTTCCATAAAATGCGAGGGCTCTTGCAGTGGGATCAGGGATAAAATCAGTGGCTCAGGGGGACTGAGGAAGCACTGAGTGCTGCTCCATGAGGGAGCAGAGCTGCAGAAGGCAGGGAAGGCAGCCAGGCAGCCCAGCAATGGTAATCCTGCCATTCCTCCCATTATTCCTGTCAGATATTCCAAATGCTTTTCCCCTGCTGCAGCAGAGGAATGCTGGAGGAAGAGTCTGCTGAGTTTCATCCCTGCCAGCTGCCTTCCTCCCTCCTCACTCCTGCAGCTGAACTGCATCAAACTCCTGTCTCTGCACTTTTACTGGAGCAGGACAAAGCAAAAGCCTCCTTTGTTCAACGCAGTCCGTGCAGAGCAGACCTAGAGTTGGAAATGGAAATGAGTTAAGCCTTTCCCAGCCTGTCATCTTGGAGCTTGGGAACTGCCAGAAGTTGACCCCTGAATAGCAGTGGAAGAGCCTGGAACCTGTTCTCCCCAGAAGGATCTGGGTGGGATAATGTTCAGTGAAAATCCAGTGCTCACAGCTCAACTCTGTGAGTGTTTGGTGCTCCTGGAGTGCGGATTGTAGGGCAGGGAGGAAAAGCTGCCAGGAGTCAGGGAGTTCCAACCTGCTCCCTATGGATTATCCACCACCTCCCTTCTGCCCCGTGCTTTTGCTGAAGGGCTTCCTGCTCATGCACTGCATTTTGTAACTAATTCACTGACCTGCTGCAGCACTTAAAGTGATGAAGTGGATGCAGAATTCTACCTCTGTCCCTTGTTTCCACGGCAACCATCTTCCCTTCCCTCTCCACAAGTGTCACACTTAATTTGTTCAGGCGCAGATCCGATTGCAGGAGTTCATAGCACGAGAGGGGAGGCACTTCCACCTTTTATTGGTGGAGGTGCAAATTAACCTGCAGGGCTGGGGTCTCCTCCTGCCCTCCCAGAGCCACCGTGCCACTTTCCCCAGAGCCCATGCTCTCCGCTGGAGTTCGGAGCACATCTCTGGGATGCTCTGGGATGCTGTGCTGTTCAAACCTGGGTACCAAGCCCCGTGGGAATCTGTGTGTGGTGCTGCTGAGGGCTCCTTTGCAGGGGCTGTCTCTGCTCCTGGGCTTCCGTGCCTGTGTTTGAGGGAGGGAGAGGAACTTCCCTGAGCCTCTGCTGCTGCCTGTGCACTCGTGGCCTTTCCCCATCCCTTCTCCATGGTGCCAGGCAGTGATCTTCCTCAGCAGGACACAAAGAAGCATTCCTCCTTCCTTCCCGAGGCACCTGGCTTGGTCTTCCTGCCCTCTGGCAGCACATGGAAGGGATCCTTCCTTCTTTTACCCACGTTCTGCAAATCAGTTTTGTGATGTGGTGTGTTAAAGGACTGTGAGCCTCCAGAATTCCTTGTAGGAGTCTGAGCCATCCCTGTCACCTTTGGTCCTGCCACCAGCTGGGGGAAAACTGCTGCTCTCATGCTTCTGTTTTTTCTGAACCTGACTGAAGAGCTTGGACATCTCTTGATCCAACAGGAGCTGGAGCAGTGATTGCAGGGACACTGCTGGCGTGTGTTGCCTTTCCCTGGGACATTGTGTGCCTTCCACAATTGCCTGTGAGGGAGCTGAGCTAAACTGGAGCCCTGTTAGTTGCTGCTTGTGGTGACAGTGACCTTCCAGGGAGCTCGAGGCCCTTACATGGCATCACAGGAGGTGGGGAGTCACTCGTCCTGACCCTGGCTGGCAGGGCAGGGCTCTGCAGCTTGGCATCTGCTCTCAGAGAAAACCATCCCTGTACAAACCGAGCCAAGTGCAGTGGTTGTGACCCAAATGGGAAGTGAATAGCTGGGAGTGTTGGAAAGCTACAGCTGTGCTTACAGATTCCTATTTTAACCTTGCTTATACCAGGACTTGAAAAGAGCAGAGCGAGGGCTTGTGATAGGAGATCTGAGCTTGGGAGCTGCAAACCAGACGGGCTCATTAAGCACTGGGGCAACCCAGATTCCTCTTTTCCTTCAGTCCTTGACCCTTGCTGTCTTATCTCCCTGTGGCTGACAGCAGCCGTCTGGGCACCACTTCTGCCTGGCAGGATCACAATTAACACTTGTGCTGCTGCTGGCCGGGGGTTCTGAGCTCTGCAGGCGCCTCAATGAGCTTGTGGAATGGGAAGAAATAATCCCTTACTACTGCTGCCTTCGCTCTGAAACGTTTCTAAGCCACTCCCAGCCCTTTGAAACAGAGACCAGAGAGGAATCTGCCTCTGGCAGGGGATGTTCTGGACAACGGGTGCTTCTGAGATATCCAAAATCCTTTCTTCCCCTTCAGGGTTAAAACAGCCACCAAAAGCACCAAGTAACTCTGTGTGTGCCAGTGCAGTTGGCTCAGAAAATATCCCTGAAACTGGGAATAACTGGTGGAACAGGGCACTCCTCAGCAGGGCTCTGACCCAGCCCGTGGTGGTGAGAGCAGGCTGAGGAGGTGCTCTATCTCATCACTATCATTGGCCAGGAAGTGCTGCTTGCTGGCTCAGGCAGTGGCTTCCTGAGGCAGACCAGGGTGTTCCTGGAGCCAGTGGTCCTCAGCTGAAGAGCAAATCTTCCCTGACAACCTCCAGCACCAGCACAGAAAGCGGAATGTCTGTCCCTGCTGGAAAATCCTTGCCAGGAAATACTCCACTACTCCATACAGAATTGCTCGAGGCTCCTTCCAAGAGGTCTTTGATTTTTCTTAGAACTTCAATGGATTTATCTTCTCACTCTCTATCCTCATTACCATATATGCATATGCAAGTGTTTGAAATCACCTCCCGGAGGATGGAAGCATAATGACTGGAGTACAGTGATTCAGGTTTCTGCTGCTAATAAAAACCTATTTTTACTTTCCTGGTAAGTAGGACAGGAGGGAAGAGTGAGGCAGAGCTGAAATACAGCAAAATAAAAACACCGGTTGCTGTAGACTTCCAGGCTTTTTCCCTTTAAAATCCTCCTTTTAGCATCAGTCACTCTGATCTCATTTGTCCTGGATATTCCCTTCTCCAGAGATCTCTGGTGTTGAGTTTGGATCCCTCGAGCCTCAGTGCCCCTGGCAAAACCAGCTGGGGGCTGGGGGCTGCTCTGTCCCTGTGCTGATGATCCTGCCAGGCTGGATCAGCCCAGGCTGGATTTGCTGTGTTGTCAGTCACTTCCTCAATGAACTCAGTCTCCAAGGAGGGGAAATGGATTGATCCGATTAGGAGAGCCGTGTGCCGTGCACGTCACCAAGGAAGCCATCCCAGGAAGCCATCCAAGGAAGCCATCCATGGGATCTGTGAAGAGCCATTGGCCAGAATCCACTGGTCCTGCTCCCTTCCTGCTGGCCCAGCAGCTGGGATGGGCTTTGCTTAAGTCCTGCAGTGCCAGTTCAGGGACCAGGGGTGGCACTTGCCAGCTGGGATCTGCAGCAGTTCCTGTCCCTCTCCCCAAACACCAACCTCCTCCCTGCAGACAAGGGGCTGCCTGACTCCAGAACTCCATCTCTGCAGATAAAACAGTTTAAAGATGCTGATGCTGAAGCAGTTTTTGGATGAGAGTTCACCCCTCCCTTGAATCCTGCCTGATTTGTCCCAGTAGCTGCATTTCCATTTGTTTATCTCCTCACTCCTCTCTTTTCCTGATGGTTTTGTTAGAATCCCACTTTTTTTTCAGGCCGACTGTCAAAACAGTGTAAGACTAGAACAAAATTATAATTACAGCTCTGCGCAGGAGGTACCTTCAGCCTTCCTTCCTGAAAGGAATTTGGAACTGGGGTGATAAAAACCAGATGGCTCAGGTTGGTGAGAGCTCCTGGGCTGGCTCAGGCCCTCCTCCGTGGTTGGAGGCCAGGAGTTACTGGATGCCAACTGTGGAGTGGGAAGCACTCGTGTCCCATCAGGTGTCTGGGCTGGAAAGGTGTGTTAGAGGTACCTGGGTCTGGAGGAACCTCTGCTCCCACCCACGTTTAGGAGGTCTCTGGGAGTGCGGAAGCTCCAGCAGCACTTCCAGGAAACTTTGGATGCCCACATGCAGCACTGGGAGATGTCCCAGACAGTCTGGAGTCAGAGCTCTGCTATGGGAGTACGATGAAAACCTAAGAGGTTTATCCCATCTGGCTCTGGGATGCTGCTGGGAAGCAGCCTGCTGGATTCCTGATCTGATTAAGAACAGCTTTTGGAGCCGATATCCTTTCCTGGCCAGATGGCAGCATGGGGTTTGGTGGTGATAGGAGTCCCTTGAGACAGAGAGGGGATAAAAAGATAAAGTAGAAGTGTTTCTGCTGTGGCCTTGGTGCAAACTGGCTTTTAGAGGAAGCTGCTGCAGTCACTGCCCCTCTCTTCAGACTGGGATCCTGCAAACTTGTGTCTGTTGGGCTGGACCAGCCTCAGTGTCAGGATAGGAGAAGTTTCTCTTGTCCTGCCTGCTTGGACAGTAAAACTCAGGAGCTCTGGCAGCTCTGCTGATATGTTTTGACTTACAGGTAGTTTGGGCTGGAGCTGGTGATGGGGAGAATGTTCCTGAGCTGTGTGTCCAGGCCCTGAGCTGCCCCTCTGTTCCTGTCCTGATCCCAGTGTGTCCTGCAGCGCTGACACCTGGGCACACCTCTGGGTTCCTCCTGACCCGCCGAAGCACATGGGTGGAGCTCCCAGCTGGGAATTCTGGGGTGGGCTGGGGACTCCTGCATGCCCTGTGCACTGACCCAGCTGTGTCCTCGGGCTCTTTCTGCAGCTGGTTTCGGAAGAAACACGCTCAGGCAGAGGCGCTGGTGCCCATCCCTCCCAGCCCTGAGACCAAGGACAGGTGGAGGAGCATGACGGCGGTGCCTTACCTGGAAGATCTGCATGGCTACAATGAGGAAGAGGATGATGACTTGTATGACATTGAAGATGATATCATCTACACTCAGGACTTCACAGTACCAGGTAGGGGAGAAGTGGTTGGGTTTGTTGGGGGTTTTTTTGTCTGTTTAAAAGAGGCCTTTTCCTTTCAGGAAAGGCCTCGAGGTCTGAATAATCCTTTCAGCAGAGGGAGGAGGCTGTTGGTTGTGGACTGGTGTGAGTGAGCCATGGTGCTCTGGATGCCTCAGTCCTTGATTTGCTCAACCAGGATGCCCCTCCCAGCATTACCCCTGTGCCAGCTTCCTCCCTTCTCCCAGGAACAGCTGCTGCTGGACTCTGCTGTTCAGCACAGCTAATTCTTTGGGCCAGTTTTGCTAGAATGAATTATTTGGGAGCAGAACCCTGAAATTACTCTGTTTTCAGGGTACATGGCACACTTGGAGCATCCCCTGCATGCCAGGAGCCTGGTCCCAGCCTGGCCCTTGCCAGTGCTTCCCAGCTCCATGTCCATCCCAGCCTCGCAGGATGAACCCATGCAGAGAGGTGTCTGAGGGTGGGGATCACCTCTGGAGCAGTGACACCAGGAATTTCACCCTCCGCATGCAAGCAGCACCACTTAAACCCAAATCAGAGCTGTCATGGCAGGTGACTGGCAGATTACTGGAAGATCTTCCACGTTCTCTGTGTGATTTATGGTGTTTCAGAGGGATTAGAGACCTAAAGGCGGAGAGGGGCTGGTGAGGTGGGATGCGCAGTGTTTGTGGTGGGCAGGAATCCCCTCAGCACTGGGAGGAGCACGGTGAGGAGGGTCCCAGTGCAGGCCCTCGGTGGGTTTTTGTGGCATTGCAGAGGTGGGGGCAGCTGCAGAGGGAATAAATGTGAATTTTTCCACCCAAGTCTTCCTTCAGCAACCCTTTGAACCTGCTCAGTGTTGCATTTCTAGCAGCGATCCCGTGTTAAAATATAAATTAAAAGCCCCCTTGTACATGGGGGATCAGTTCAGATGTGGCTCTGCTGGGCAGCCAGAGAGGAGTGTGAGTGACTCATGGGTGGGGGTGGGTGTTGGGTTTGGTGGGGGGAAAGAGGAAACCTCATTAAATCCTGTGTTCTTCAGAGGAAGAAGGGGCTTTGAGGAAGTGCTTTCATTTTTAAAGGGTTATTTAAAGATTTATGCAGCTCTGTGGGGAGATGTAAATGTTCCAAGCCCCTGGTTCAATCGGTGTTAAACATCCCAGCCGAGGAGAGGATGGAGGAGAGGATGGAGGGAGAGGATGGCTGTGGCCTGGAGGCAGAATCCTCTCCCCACTCTGTGTGCAGTGAAGGGTTGTGAGCGTGTCCTGCTGCTCGTCCTGCTTTTGTGCTGCCTCAGGTTTAGAGGCTGAGCTCTGCTCTTTCCTGTCCTACATTAACCCCTCCTCTGCTGCAGCCTCGTCCTACAGCACCTGCTCCTGGGATTTTCAGTCTGAGGCTGGAAAATAGAGCCAAGACTGGAGTTTCTGAGCCAAGCCTGGTGCTCGGGAAGGTGTGTTCCTGGCTGCTCATGGTGCCTGCGTGCTCGGTCTGACAAACAGCGAATCAAAACTTTCTCTTCGTGGTGTTATTTTGAAACCTTTTTTGGTGCCTGAATGAGCTGGATGCGAAGCCATTAAGAATGTGAGGGGTGGCAGAGATGAGCAGGGATGAGCAGCCACGTTCCCGGTGCCTCTCTCAGCCCTCCCTTTATTTATTTTATTTTTAGCCCTGCTCGTGGTGAGGGTGAGGTGGGCAGGAGCTGCTCGGGCAGACGCAGCGCTGGGTCAGCGGTTCCGCGGGGGCAGCAGTTGCCAAGACTTCAGCCCATGCTGAATTTTTATTTTCATTAATTTGAACGTCAGCAACTGTCATTGGTGAAGGAGGTAAAATTAGCTCACGATTCACCTCCCTCCTTGGTATCCATAATAGACTCCCAGGACTGTGCTTTTGAAGCAGGGAAGGAGGGGAGGAGGGAAGAGTCACACAAAAGACAAATGAGCTGTTTGGATGGATCCTTTTTTCCCTCCCCAGTCAGAAATGTTAATTGACTTGGCCTGAGTTCAGCCGAGGGAGGGGAAGGAGAAGTGTTCAGCTTTGCTCTGAATGGGGTTGTTTGAGGCTCTGCAGTCGTGCTGGTGGGATGGAGGGATGGGAGAAAAAACCTGGAGCTCTGGGGTGCTGGAGCTGGGCTGTGCTGGGGCTGCAGCCTGACCATGCGAGCTCCCGAGGGAGCCCTGTGTCTGGGGTCTCTGGGGCCAGCGTGTCCCCCTCCTCTAGAGCTGCCATTCCCCCTCCGGAGGGGTCTGGCACTGATGGGATCGATGTGGGGCCGTGAGCTTTGTGCTCCCAAGCATCCCACTGTGCCAGTCAGTGCCAGAGCGCTCGAGGCACTGGCGCATGCCCAGGGCACCCCCTCTGTCCCTGGGGGAGCTGGAGCACCCTCATCACCACAGTCCCTTGTGGTGAGCTGGGCCAGGAGCTGCGCTGCTCCGGGGTGCCAGGCTGGACTCTGCAGCTCTGGCAGTGCCAGGGTTGGGTGTCCAGACCCGGGAGCCGTCCCTGGCCGGTCAGTCCCTGTCCCTTCCTGCAGCAGCGGTGCCAGGGAGGATGTGGCAAGGCACAGGGGTCTGAGGTGGGACCCCCACTGTGCTCCCCCAGAGGAGAAGCAGCTCTTCCCCCAGCCCTGTGTGTGTCCCCCCCTCAGCTCCCAGCAGTGGGGTGATTGTTGGCGCAAGCGGAGCTGACGTCCCGCCCGGCCTTGGCGGAGAAAGGATTGAGCATCCTTTAAAGAAAATTATACATAATCGTCTTACAGCCTTTGCTTCCACTCAAACCTCTGAGTCATAACTGAAGGGCCCTGGAGCGTGACGTTCCTGCTGGAAGGAAATTGCCTCGGCTGGATCCGGTGGGGGGAACCAGGAGCCTGGCAAAGCCTCTCCTCAGCCCTGCGTCGGGCTGGGGGCTGCGCCGTGTTCCCGATGGGAGCACCCCGGGACGCTCTGCGGCCACATCCCTCCGTCACTCCCGGGTGAAGGGCTGTGACCTGAGGCCTGGGCGTGGCAGCGGGAGATGCCTCTGGAAATGGCTCTTCACCTGCTCTGCTGAGTCACAGGGAGCTGAGGAGGGAGAGAGGCTGATGACACCCATCGGGGTGTCCCCTCAGGGGACAGTGACACATCTGAGCCCCAGGAGCGGCTGCACTGCCCCGTTCTGCAAACACACCCAGCCCCTGAGTACCCCAAAGTTGGTGCTTGGGGCTGGGACCTGCATCCCCTCCTCCAGAGAAGGCAGGAGGAGAAGTAACTTCATCCACTGGTGCCCCTCTGCTCCCCAGAGGAGCCAGGCTGCTGGCTGGGAGCTCAGGGGGGCACACAGACAGCCCAGGGAGCAGGGGACACACTGTCCTCACAGTCTGCACCAGCCATGCCCGTGTGCTGGGGACCAGCAGCTGCCGCATGCTGATGGAACAGGGCACAAACGAGTCCTTTGGGGGAGCAGGAAGGGAGGTGCAGTCTTGGGCTCCCAGCCTTGCACATCGCAGGCACAGGAACAGGTTTCCCGCAGGATCCATCCCGGACGCTGGGAAGGGACTGCTCCTTGAGGGGCTGCTGCCACGCCCTCACTGTGGCCGTTCCCTTGCAGGACAGGTGCCTGAGGAGGAGGCCGGGCAGAACGGGCAGAGCCGCGGCAAGGGGCTGCCCAAGGCCGTGTGCATGAACGGGACGGAGCCGGGGCAGCTGAGCACCAGGGCCAAGGGCGAGCGCCGGGCCAGCGCCTCCTCCAACCCCTCCCGCAAGGCCTGCTCCGCCAGCAGCAAGATCCGCAAGCTCTCCACCTGCAAGCAGCAGTGAGCTCTGCCCAGGTACCGTGGGGGACCCTGGGGGCTGCCCGAGGAAGGGGCGGACGTCTGAGCCTGCCTCAGCCATGGGCAGCGGGAGGGAGCTTGAGGGGTGTTTGGTGGTCTGGGTGCTGAGCATCCCTCTGCAGAGTCCCTGGTACCCAAGGCCTGGATCTCCCGTGGTGCTGTGGGGTGCAGAGCCCAAGGGGCAGCCCCAGTGCCCTGCACAGCCCACCTGGCTCTGCTCTATTTTTCCCTGTTACATGAGAGCTGCTGCCATGATCCCCCTCCCCTCCTGGGCTGTGGCCAGGCTGTATCATGACACCCCCTTGGCGCCCTGGCACCAGAGCCACCGGGCTCCACTCCCAGCCCCACCACCCACCCGGATTTGGGGAGCAGAGGATCTGGGCTGCAGTGGGATGCTGAGCTCCACAGTGTCCCCAGAGATGTCCCCATGGCACCTGACCCTGGCCCAGAAGGTGGCCATGTCACCCGTGGCCAGGCCACGGCTGTCCCCAAGCCCCTTCCCATCCTGGGGGAAGCTGAGCCCCCTCCTTCCTTCCCCCCCTCCTTCCGGCTCCTGCCTCCCCGGCTCCAAGCCCTGTCCCCTCCTTACCACCCCTCATTCATAACAGAGCCAGCAGTGACTCATGTTCAGCCTCATCCACCCCCGGCCTCATGCTCGTCACGGCGCTGCTGGGGCTGAGCTCTGTTATCTCCTGGATCACGACCAGCTTTGTGGTGTGAAAAAAGCCCGAAATAAAAGCCGGATCCTCCCCCTGCAGCTGTCAGGGGCCCGTGGCAGCTCCATCTTTAATTCATGGGGGCAGTGATTCACCTGCGGGGAGCCGGTGCAGCCGGAGCCTGGGATGGGGCTCCCCGGGACCTGCTGCTTTTCCTGCCCCTTCCTGCTTGCCTGCTGCTGGAAGGGGAAGATCCCTACGGGCTGACCCAGCCTGGCTGGGTCACTGCCCTGCCTTAGCCTAAGAACCTCGGGAAGGAAGGGAATGCTCCCCCTCCTTGGTGGTGTTTTCCCCTCGGGGCTTTGCTTTGGGCGGGTCTGGGCTCACCTGGCTGAGGGACCGGGTGCTGTGTGAGCCCCCGAAACCCTCCAGGGACAGCGCAGGGACCCCAGGCCCCTCTTGCTCTGCAGGGACCCTGCTCCCATCCTGGGGTGCCAGAGGGAGTCCCGGTACAGGGTGTGGCCTGTCCGTGGTCAGGAGCAGAGCCTGCACCCCAACACCCCAAACCTGCCCTCGCTCACCCCCTTCTCTCTGTTCTCCCCACAGCGTCCCTGGGCCAGCCTGCGTCCCCCTCCTCACCCCAGCTCTGCCTCTCTCCTGGGACTGGACTGTGCTTGCAATCCAAAAGGAAACCAGAGGAAACCAACCAAGGAGCCCCCCTTCCCTCCCCACGCCCCCTGCTCCAACCAGCGCCAGGACCCAAAGCTGCGGTGGCCGGACCCCCCCCGGACACCTGGAAGTTGAACTCTGCGGCTGCCAGGACGCTGCCCCCCCCACCCCCAATCACTCTTTGCCAATCAAGACACTGATTCTGTTTTTAATTTTGCGATGGGAAAGGTGGGACGAGGGGTCGGGGGGGTGGGACCCTCCCTCTCCCCCCTGCCGGGCCCCCCCCGGCCGTGTAGAGTCGTGCAAAGCCATTGCCGTGCACTTTATGTTTTAGACTACTGTTATATATTATATATTTTCCTCTTTTTTTTTTTTTTTTGTTTTGTTTATATTTGCGGTATATTTAGAGATTCCTACACATCGTGATGTGTTGAAAATAAACCAGATGAGGAAAAAAAAAAAAAACAGGTATTAAGACAAAGCAGAACTCTATTACACCTGCATGCTGCACGGGGGCTCGGAGGGGCTCGGAAGGGAACAGGGCCCAGGAAGGGCTCAGAGCTCGGAAGGGATCGAGGCTCAGAAGGGATCAGGGCGCTGGCAGCCACTTGGCTTTTTTTCTTTATTTTTCCTTTTTTTTTTCATTTTTTTTCCCTTTTTTTTTTTCTTTTTTAAAGAAAAATAAAGTGAAAACAGCAGGTGGGTTTCATGTCCTTCCTCCTGCAGCAGGCAGGGTCGGGGGCACGACCAGCCCCTCTTCCTCCTTTTCCTTTTGGAAGGGCACAGCCCCCCAGGCAAACCCTGCTCTTGTGGGGCAATGCCAGACCCGGAGCCCCCCTGCCCCAACCCCCCCCCACCTCAGCAGGCACCACCCTGGGCGGGCAGAAGGTAAGAAAAGAGCTCAGAGACGTCACAGTTGGTTGGTTTTGGTTTTTCTCCTTTGTTTATAGACTTAAAAACGTGGAGGTGATGGAGGGAGGGCTTTGGGCAGAGCCTGCGCAGAGGGAAGGGGCGACCCGGCCTCTACTCGCATGCAGTGGGGGTTTTTGGGGGGGCCCCGCCTGTCCCCACCCTGCTGCCAAGTCCCAGGTGCCACAGCCAGGGTTGGGCTGGGGCGGTTTCTTTTTTTCTTCACCCATCCTTTGAAACACAAATAAAAACCCAGTAAAAAGCAAACACCCCCTCCCCCGGAGCAGCAGCCACCTCTGTAAAAATCAATAAATATCCTCAAGTCCCTGCTCGGCCCCGAGGGGGTGGGGGCCATGGGGGGTCACCCACAGCACGTGCTGGGGACCCCCACTCTGCTCTCACCCTGTACCCCCGGCCGAGGGGGCAGCGCCAGGGGCAGGCACTGGGCAGTCCCCACCCCTCCGGGGGGTATTTTTGGGGTCTCCAGGGCCGATCCTGCCCCCCCAGACCTCAGACTGCCACTGTGGGGACCTCAGGGTGTGCATGAGCCCCCTGAAAATCCCCCTGGCCCAGGCCCCCTGCTTCCAGTTTAGATCCCAGGCTCCCTGCAGAACTTGGGGGGTTTGTGGGACTGAGAAGGTGACTCCCCCCTCCCCAAACGACCCCCCTGCCAGGGCAGCACGGTGACATCCCCCAGAGCGGGGACACCGAGCTCTGGCCCCTTCCTGGCGGGGACATTCCCGGCCGGACGAGAGGCTTATTGCTTGTAAAACCACAGAGAGAGGAGAGAGCAGAGCTGCCACGGGGGGCTCGGTGGGGTGGGGGGTTCAGCAAAGTCCCTCAGCGCTGACCCCCGGCCAACGCTCGACTTCTCCTCCACGCCCCGACCCCCGGGGCACCCCCAGCCCGGGCCCTCGCTCCCGGGAGCCAGGGGGCTCGGCCACCCCGCGCTACCGGACCCCCGCGGTGGGGGTACAGCCAGGGGACCCCACGTGCCCTCCTGGCCTTCCCGGGCCGGGACACCCTTCCCGCAGGGCACCAGGCACCCCGTGCCGGCAGCAGGAGGGGATGGAGCCCCGAACCCTGGTGGGGGCCAAGCCCCCCTGTGCCGGGGTCTCTCCCCCTCACGCTGGGCCTAGACCGGGCTGTGGTCGGGGGGGGCGTCACTGGCCGCCACGGCCACCGTGCACTCGGGGGTCTCTCCCGCTCTCCTCAGGTGCCCATAGAGCCGCTCCTCCAGGCCGCCGGCGATCTTGTCCATCAGCTCCGAGCCGGAGCCCAGCGCCAGGCACCTCCCAGGGCCGGGGCAGTCATCGTCCTCAGGCAGCTCGGAGCCAGCCTTGGGCTCGGGGGCCACCTCTCCGGGCTCCTCCACGATCACCTGGATCTCGGGGTCAGGCAGTGCCGGGGCAGGGGGGACCCCGTCCGCCGCCTCGGCCGCCTCCTCGTCGCCGGCGCTGACGATGCGGGGCAGGGGGCTGTGGAACCGGGCGTCCAGGGGGTAGTTGGCGCTGTCGCCACGGCGCAGGGGCGTCCGGTGCCGCTCCAGCGCCGGGTACCGCACGCCGGGGTCGCTGAACTGCTTCGTGTGCTGCCACTGCTTGCGCAGGTGGGTGCGGGAGCGGTGCTTCCCCCGCAGCGGCGACCCGTCGAACTGGGGGTCGTGGCGCACGAAGGCGTTGAACAGCGCGTCCGTCTTCTCGTCGATGCTGTAGTCCCGCCGGGGCAGCGCCTCCCGCCCCGGGAACATCTGCCCGTACGGGGACCAGGCCAGGGGGCTGTGGGGACGGAGGTGTCCCCCACCCGCTGCGCCCAGGGCTGTGCTCCCCGCTTCCTCCTCCTCTTCCTCTTCTTCCTCCTCCTCCTCCTCCTCCGGCTCCCGGCCCTCGAAGCTCTCGAAGATGGTTCCTTTCCGCCCGGCGCTGGTGAAGCAAATGCGCTTCTCGGAGGCCGTTTGGTCCTTGGGGAGCCCCTCCTCACCCCCGCGGCTGGGTGCCTCGATGGAGGCGTAGCCGCTGTCCATCTGCAGCAGCTTGCGTGTGCCGGGCTCCGACTCCTCCAGCTTGGGCCGACCCCAGAACTTCTCCTCGGGGCCTTCAGCCTCGTCCAGGGAAGGGGAGGGGCAGGGGGGCACGCCGCTGGCGGAGGAGACGCTGTCCCCGCCGTCGCTGCGCACCGAGTCCTGGTCGTTGCTGCGCTCGGAGGCCGCGTACAGCTCCAGCGAGGCGCGCAGGCTCCAGATGTCGTGGTAGGCGCTGGGCTGCTCGGGGACGCCGGACTCGCCGGGGCTGCCCGCGCCCCCCTCGCCCGGCTCTAGCCTGTGGGACCACCCCGGTGTCATGGCAGGGACTGGACAGACCCGTACAGGCGCGAGCAGAGGATGTGCCAGCCGGGCCCCTGCAGGCTCCGCAGCAGTGCCATGGTGCCACCCAGTCCCCCATGCTGTCCCCACCACCCTGCCCAAGCCCCAACCCACCCTCCCCATCACCACTTTCCCTTCAGCTCCCTCACCCCAGACCAGCTGCCCCACCAAAGCTACACAGAGGTGGGAGCCCCCCATGCCCAGGGCAGTGCAAGGTCCCTCGGCGCCTTCCCAGTGCTCACCCATCCCCATCCCCTCTTATCTACTGAAAAATACCTGCCGAGAGAGGGTGGGGGGCTGGTGGGGGAGGGCAGGAAGGGGCCCCCCGCGGGGTGGAAGGCCACGTCGTCTGTGTGGGCAATGTACTGGATGATGTCGGTCTGATGGGGGTCCCGGTCCTCCTGGTCCATGCTCTCGCTGGCCGCCCGCTGCCTCTGGAACTGCCGACGCTTGGGGGACCCTGAGGGGTGCAGGGCAGGGCTGGGGGGACAAACCCAACCGGCACCGCCAGCCCCCCGCCCACACACGTCCACCCACCCTGCACAGCCCCGCGGGGCCCCCGCTGCCCCCCACCTCTGGTGTCCAGGCTGGACGCCCGCTGGGTGCTCTCCAGCTTCCACTTCTTGATCCTGAAGTAGGGGCTGGCCCCGTCCAGGCTGGCGTGGCGGCGCAGGCGGGTGAAGAACTGCAGGACAGTGCCCTGGGGGGGGGTCGCAGGGGGCTCCCCGGGGCTGGCACCGCCTGCGCCAGCCGCCTTCCCACTCCTGGGTGCTGCTGTGAACTGGGGGGTGGGGGGGCCGTGAGTGCCCACTCAGCCCCACTCATAGCCCCCCCAGCCCCCCCGTATCTCGCTCGGCTCCTTTGTCCATTGCGCAGAGCTGGGCTGCAGCAGATGCACAAATGTCCCCCGGGGCAGGGACGAGGCGGGGGGGCAGAGCCTGTTTCTAGCTGGATGCCCACGTCTCTCCCCAGAGCCCTGGCACGGAGCGGGAGGGCAGGGATGGGATCTGGGGGAGCGGGGAGGGAGCAGGACAGGACCTTTGGGGCTGCGCAGGCTGGTAGCCCCTTCCCCTGCCCAGTCCTGGCCCCCTGCCCTAGCACTCACCGAGGGGCTCTCTCCAGAGTCGGAGGAGGCGGACGGGCTGGCCTCCGTGAAGCTGGTGTCCACGGTGGAGTTGTAGGTGTCCCCAGGCAGGGCAGAGCTGGGGCCCACAGCATGGCTGGGGAGCACCGGCCGGGGCAGGGCCCCTGCAGGGGGCTGCAAGGCAGAGCATGCTCAGGGGGTCTGCACGAGGGTGGGGACCAGGAAGGGCCCCTGCACCCCAGGACCTCCTGTCTCCACTTCCACCCTGAGACTCCCACCCTGGGTCCAGTCGTGCCTCCCTGGGGTGGTGCAGAATTCCTGGGCCCCCATATCCCACCGGTCTCCGAGGCACTGGGGGCTCACCTGGAAGATGGCGAGACCGGGCTTGGGCGGGGGCAGGCGGGGGGTCATGGCCAGGCTGTTCTCGCTGGACTCACACTCGTGGATGGTGACAATCTTGAGGGCGGGCGGCGGGAGGTGCAGGTGGGTCAGGCGGGCGTTCTTCAGGTGGTGGAAGTCCCCCTCTGTCAGTGTGTACCTGCAGGACAGCCGGGTCAGGAGGGGCAGCCCTGACCCCCCTGTCCCCCTCCCAGCCCAGAGCTTCACCTCCTCCCCTTCTCCTGGGTCTTCTTGCCCTGGTCGAAGAGCGCGGCCTCGTTGAAGGAGACGCGTCGGGCGGTGGAGGAGCTGGAGGACAGGAACCGCTCGCTCTCCGCATCCCGGTAGCTGGAGGACGACAGGCACTCGGGGTCCTCCACTTTGCCAGTGATGTCTGTGGAGAAGGGGGTCAGCAACCAGCTCCCCACACCATGGTGCAGCCCAGCTTCCCCGGCTGAGGCTTG
This sequence comes from Atrichornis clamosus, assembly GCA_013400975.1. NCBI lineage: Eukaryota > Metazoa > Chordata > Aves > Passeriformes > Menuridae > Atrichornis > Atrichornis clamosus. The sequence goes on from WBMZ01006109.1 coordinate 23,275, forward strand.
GCAAACTTGCTGCACTCATGGCCTCAATGCCAGCCCAGAATTCCCTGCTCCCGGCTGCCAGTGCCACTCCACAGCTAGGGATGCACAATGGAGGGCACAAGGGGTGCGTGGTGGTCCCTGCCAGGGGCTGCACCCTGCGAAGGGAGGGCTCAGGAGCTGCCTCACCCCCCTCCCCGGAGCTGAGGGTGCAGCTGGGGGGCCAGCGGCTCACTGTGGCACTCGGGGCACTCACCCTGCGCTGGCTGCGAGTCATCCAGGTAAGTGGTGTTGGTTTTCTCAGGGTCATCGCTGGCTCTGCGGGGGGAGGAGGGTCAGAGGTGCCTGGACCAGACCCCCTGACCCTCCTCACGGTGCCACACACCCCGGGGACAGCAGCGTCGCCCCGTGCCCACCTGGAGTGCCGGCGGTCGGCCTCGCAGCACCGGCGACAGATGATCAGGATGCCCGAGAGCAGGACCAGGGTGCCCCCGATGAAGATGGAGAGCAGGGCGAGGAGCAGCACGTATCCATCCTGCGGGGACACCTCGCCGGGCACCGCCTGCACGGGGCCGAGGGGCTGAGCCACGGGGATGCGCTGGGGGACCCCGGCCCACCCCAGAGCTGCCCCCGCTGCGCTGACGCCAGCGCTGCTCCCCAGAGCCGCCG